>CM076573.1:189837761-190139230 GCA_034641835.2 Pinus albicaulis
TGAAATCAACCTTCAGAGTTATGGCCTTCACCTCGGGCCCCAAACTGAAGAAAATATCACATCACACACTTGCAATGAAACTGAAATAAATGGTATGTACAGTGACAATGTAAACAACAAAAAACATTTCAGAAATGATACCGTTTGAGCAGCCGACCATTGACCGACCCTCTTGGAAAATATTCCCCGTTCATCTCTTTCAAAAGAAAAGCATTCTGACCCCGATATGCAGCAATTTTAAAGGGTCCTTTCCAGAGATTTTCAAACTTACCGTGCTTTCCCTTTTCCTCGTTTCTTGCATCCCATTTCAGCACCACTTCTTCCAATTGAAATTTGTCCGCCTTTGCTTTTTTGTCATAGATTTTCTTAATTCTCTCTTGTAGCTTGAATGTGTTTTGAAAAACTTCTTCTCTCGTCTGCTGCAAATGGATCATTTGATTTATCATTCTTTGCATATGATCATCTTCACTGCCAGCTTCCTGTAGAAGTTTAACCACTGGAACTGTGAGAGAGGTAGGAAACACCGTGTCAACTCCATATACTAGCTCAAAAGGGGACATACCAATGGATTTCTTCTGACTCACCCGATCTGCCCAAAGTGCATTGACCAACTTCTTATGCCAACTTTTCTTGTTTACTTCCAGCAAATTTTTAATGATTTTGACCAAAGATTTGTTGGAAGACTCCGCCAATCCATTTCCTTGTGGATGATAAGCGGTTGAGTGTCCCAAAATGATATGATACTTGTCAAAAAACTCAATCATCCTTTTTGATTTAAAAGCTGTTGTGTTATCAGTGATTAACTTATTCGGGCAACCAAAATGAGACAAAATATTATTCTCAAGGAACGAAATTATTACCGAATCTGTAGCTTGCCTGGTGGGAATTGCTTCAATCCATTTCATGAAATAATTTGTCACTGTGAGGATCCACTTATGTTGAGATGAAGAAGTAGGATGGATCTCGCCAATGAAATCCAAACCCCATTGCTGAAAAGGAGCACTTACCTCAATGGGATTAAGCGGAAAAGGCTGCAATTTCTGCCTCCCTTCAAAAATATGACATTCGTGACAGCTTTTGACAGTCTTATACACATAAGAAAAAAGTGTCGGCCAATAATATCCCGCTCTCAAAATATTGTTGGCCGTTGTTTTCCAAAAAAGGTGACGCCCGCAATTTCCTTTATGAAAATCCTCCATAACCTGCTTTGCTTCTTCTTCAACCAAACAATTCAACAAAACACCACCGGGATCTTTCCAATAGAGTGAATTATTCAAAACACAAAACTTAGCAGCCTTCAATTTCAGAGTTC
This sequence comes from Pinus albicaulis, assembly GCA_034641835.2. Lineage (NCBI taxonomy): Eukaryota > Viridiplantae > Streptophyta > Pinopsida > Pinales > Pinaceae > Pinus > Pinus albicaulis. The sequence goes on from CM076573.1 coordinate 189,839,074, forward strand.
TACTTTTGTTTCTAGCCATGCCGGGCGGTGGTGACAAATTTTGAAGCACATATACAATATCTGAATACCAAGGAGAAAGCACAAAGATTTATGATACCTGAACTGATGAACTTTCCTCATTTTCCTCGGACATAGCAATAATGAGATTAATGTCCAAGGCATGAAAATTTGACTCAGCCATTCGCTTAGCCAGCCCTTGTCCTTTGATAAGCTTTGTAGGCTTTATCTCCACATCATACTCCAACAAGGCAGCAATCCATTTGCCTTGTCTCCCTTCCGGATCTATTTTCACTAAAAAATCCTTAACAGGAGCATTAGGAACATAAGCAAGAATATGAGAATGTAGAATATATACCCGAAAATATTTCAACACTTTCACTAAAGCAAGAGCTTTCTTTTCAATGATGTTATACTTTAAGGCTGCATCTCTTATGGTTCGGCTGAAAAAAGCAATTGGGTTTTCATGCTGATCTCTTTTCTGCATTAATACTGCTGCCATAGTATGCTCCGAAGCAAATGAAAACAAAATAAAATCCTGAGTATAATCCGGGTTGATCAAAACCGGAGCTGAAGAAAGAACCAACTTCACTAAATTGAAGGACTTTACCGCCTCCTCAGTCCACTTCACTACGCTTTCTTTCTTAAGTATGTTTGTAATCTCTCTTATATGTTCAGCAAGATTAGGCACAAAGCGACGTAAGAAATTCATGTTACCATTGAAGGATTGAATCTCATTTTTGTTTCGGGGAAGGTCAATTTGCTGAATAGCTTCAACTCGAGCTAGATCAATACGGATGCCATCTTTTGATATAATATGACCAAGAAGTTTTCCCTCATCCATGGCAAACAAACTCTTCTTCGGATTGAGTGACACACCATACTTTCTACATCGCTGAAAAAAATCTTCAAATGGTAAAGGTGCTCTTCATCAGAATTAGAAAAGACTGTCAGATCATCAAGATACACAACTAGAAAAACATCTTTCTCATTTGCAAATACCATATCCATTGCATGCTGAAATGTTGCACCAACATTCTTCAAACCGAACGGCATTTTAGTGTAATGGAAAGTTCCCCACGGAGTGGTGAACACTGTTTTGTCTCTATCATCCTCATGGACCAGAATTTGGTTATACCCGGAATAACCATCGAGTAGCGACATACGAGATGCTCCAACTACTCGCTGGAGTATGTGATCCATTTTGGGCAATGGATAATTATCTTTCAAGGAAACCTTATTCAGATTCCTAAAATCAATGCACAAACGAATCTCACCTGTCTTCTTGCATATGGGCACCAAATTGGAAATCCAATCTGAAAATCTTATAGGAACAATGATACCAGCCTTGTACAATCTATTCGCTTCCTCTTCAATTGAAGGTAGCAACTTTGGATTTATCCTTCTCAATTTCTGCCTAAAAGGCTTTTGATTTGGCTTAATAGGAATGGTGTGCTGAGTTATGTTGGTATCATATGTCTTCAAATCTGAATAGTCCCAAGAAAATACATCAGCAAAAGAAGACAACAAACTAACATATTTTTCTTTTACCTCCGCCGACAATGCTTTGGACAATTTCACCATCTTTTGATTCTCAATTGATCCAATGTTCACATCTTCAACCCCCTTTTCGGTTGGCCGCAAGGTTGGTTTTTTAGCTACGTCATTTTGATCGAAGAGCTCCTCTAAAGGTATCAAGCCTTTAGGAATGACATTATATTTCAGCTGCAAAACTTCCATCTGATTTACTTGCACATCAGTCTCACCATCATCATGCTCCATATCAATTGAAGTGTCTTTGAATTTACCTTTGTTTTGCAAAAATTCATCAATCTCATCATCATTTTGGAATACTTTCCAATACCTTTTATTGTCCAGGATAGTCGGACGATGCTTCACATGAATTTCAAATTTGTTACTTGATTTCATCAGAATCTTCAAATTACTTGTTGCCTTTGCAAGCACCTCTGTAATACCATTCTGAATACGAGGGACACAAGTCAAAGTATAGTCTGAAAACAATTTCAAGATATCAAGAACATCATTTCAGTAAGCCCGCATTCAAGGATGCTTAGCTAGGTATTCACCTTTCACTTGCTTAATTACCAACTCGGAGTCACCATAGACTGCAATCCTCTTAGCATTCAACTTTCTAAGAATTTTCAGACCAGCAATCAAAGCTTTGTATTCTGCCTCATTATTCAAACAATCAAAAGCTAATTTATAAGAGCAGACCCTTACATTACTCGGTACCTTGTTTGGGGCAGAAAAAGGGCTGCGTACCCAAATTCCAATTCCAGCACCATCACTCCCTACTGCACCATCGAAATCCATGGTCCACAAACCATCTTCATCTTCTTCCAAGTGCTGAAATTTTGTTTGCTCTGTTATTTCTTCTTATTGTCCATCAACTTTTTGCTGCTGTTGGAAGGCTGATTTCTCAGCGAAAATCTCAAGTTCTTGTCTCTCTTTCTTCAAAACCTCTCTAAAATTTTCGGTGATTTCTGGAATGTCCTCTGCTTCAACTAAATTACTATTTACATCATTGAAACTATCTGAATACAAAACAAAAGACTCTAAATCTGTATGTACATAATTAATAGGATGATTTACCGGTTTCTCCTTGCTGGCGATCATATACTTCATATTTTTCTCCCGATATAATCTTCTCATTTGACCAAACATAGGAATGGTAGCATAGGAGAATTGAAGATGCAATTTTCCCTTCAGTTTCGCTCCCCAAGATCTGGAAAGAAGCATGCCAAATCTAGGAGGAATATCTGCCACAACCACATCCATAAAAACATTCTTAGTTGGAATCTGATCTAAGCTAACCACAAAATCTTTGATAAGCCCAATGCATCTTACTCTGCTAGAATCGAAAGAATAAAGATCATGATACTTCCTAGTGATGTCCAATCCCAATTTTTCCATGATTGCTCTCGGCATGAGATTATGAGATGATCCTGAATCAAACATGGCATTATGTAAGACAAAATCATGCAATCTAAGACTGATATAAAAAGGAGGCACATCACTATCGGGAGACTCACCATCCAATGATGTTCCAAATATCAACTCAGGTTGATCATCTTCCACATTCACCATATCAGAAATTGGATCGAAATTCAGAATCTTAGACACCTGACCCTTATAACTGCTATTTTTGATCAATTCAGTCAAAGGAATGGAAACTTTTAACTTAGCTATTTCACTCTCTAAGTTAAAAACTAAAGATTTTTCTACCTCTTTGACTGGAACATCCTTCTTTTCCACTTTCTCCCTCGATACCATTGGCTGATTAGATCTTTCATTTGCTGATGGGGATTTTCTAGTAGTAGGATCAACTATCTCTTTTCCCTTCTTCTGTGCAATGGGTGCATCATTCTTTGGTGCTGAAACTTCCTTTCTCTTTTGGATTGGATTGATGGGCACATCTCTGTTTCTAAGTGAATATTGACACTGATGGGTGGACAAAGCATTCATATAACCTCTCTGATACTCATCTAACTCTTCTTCAAGAGCCGTCTCATTTGCCAAAATAAAATCCTCATCTTTTTGTACATCTGAATTTTCTGCATACTCCTCATCTTTGGTAATAAAGGTTGGCATATCATCAAGTGTAAAGAAGTGATTATCTTCTCCTATTACATTATCTTCATCATCTGATTCTGAACCAACAAAATTCTGCTGTAGAGGTGTATTTACCTGCTGCTGTACTGCTGGTGGTTCTTGTGCTCGCTGCTCTCGTTGTTTGATCCTGAATTGTGGTTGCTACTGGCCACGGAAGTTAGGATTTCTGATATATGGTTCAAGCTTATCAAGTTTTAATCTTTCAATCATCTTTTCCACCTTGCAAAGTACTTGATCTGAAGTAGAAGCCTCTTCCTTAATTACTACTTTCTTTTCTGCTCTCAATCTAGCTCTCTTGTCATTCAAATTAGCTTCAACACTCACTGCAATTTTCTGCATGTCCTCCAAGGTGGAAGGATCTCTTTCTCATAATTGATAGGTCATGTCCGGATCAAAACCATCTGGAAACTTAAGCAAAGCTGGCCTCCTAGATGGCCTTAAATCATCAGGAATTGCATTGTAAACCGCATTGAATCTAATACAATAATCTTGGACAGACTCACCAACATTATGCTTGATCTTGGTATATTCAGAAGTGATCTGAAGAGGATCTTTCTTTACTTCCCATCGATCCAAAAATTGTCTTTGAAGCTCAGCCAATTTAGCAATACTTCTAGGCTGCAAAGCTCTGAACCATTTTCTCACTTCACCTCCAAAAGTTTGCACAAATAATCTCATGGTCACATTCTCTGCATCAATTTCATGAAGGTCAAAGAAATCTGCCATTTTATCAACATGCTGCTGAGCAGGAACACTTTGAGGAGTGCCATCAAACAATGGGATCTTACTTTGATAATCAGTGGGCATGTCATCTATGTTCTGAGGCAACACAAGAGGTGAAAATCGGGTAGCCATTGCTCTTGGTGGATTTACAATCGGATTCAGAAATATGGGAGGAGTCAGAGCAGTAGATGTATGAGATGTGGATGGAGGCGAAACTACTGCAGATTGTTGATCAGAAATAGATGGTTTCACGGGAATGGTAGGAATGAAAGGAGGCTCGGTATGAACCTGTGAATCGGAAGTAACTGCTGATGGCCCAAGAGTTTCGGATGCAGACTCTATAAAATCAAGAATATTTGTTGCCACAATGGAATTTTGAATATCCAAGATGTAACTATCAATGGATCTATTAGCCTGTTCAATTTCAAGATACTTGATAAACTCTAGATTTATGACTGTAGAACCAATATCACTTTCAGACTTAGTCTCAAACAATGACAACTCAAATTGTTCATCAAATTCAAGATCTTCAAGGTATTCAAACATAGCGGGACATGAATGAGATATGAAAAGAGGAATCAAAGGACTTTCTCAATGAATAATTCTTGAAATCAGATTGGGAATTTCATACACTGGAGGTGGATTGGGATCCAGATTTTCTCTGGTATGTCTTCTGGAAGCTAGTGTGTTGAATTATTTTCAAAAATCAAAGGGAAAAAACCAACTTGTTCAACCTATCAAATTCTAGACTCATCACCCAAAAGTCCAGAACGATCTAATGTACTTGGGGAAATTTAAAATTCAAGTGTCACATTTACAAACTAGACTGGAGATTGACTGAAGAAACGTTTATCTACTTTCGCTAATGCAAAGCAAGAGCGTTTCGAAGGCTACATGGCATAACTTCAGGCTCCGTCTGTAGCTTATAAAAAAAATAACACTATCAAGCAAACCATTTTCTCCCCAATATGGTCGCCACTATGTTATTACCTAAATCTACCTCAGGCTGAAAGAAGGCAGAGTTCAGGGTAACATCAAACCATGCTCAGTTTGGTAGCTAGCCCTAACAGAACAAGAGAGGGCTCTCTCTAGGTCAATCTCAACAAAAATAATCGAAGGGGCTTGAGATGACTTGAAATAAAGGCTAATTTTAGGCTAGGTATATAAGTAAAGGAGTTTTATTTTGATTTTTGGGGTTTGTGTTGGAATCAAAGGGAAAGGCAGTTTTGGGTTTGGGGATGAGGTGTAGTTTTTGCAGAGTTCTGAATGGGGCAAGGAAGGCAATTGTTTTGATGCTTTGGATTGAATGAATGGATAGTTCAGACTGGTGAGGAGCTGAAGAGGGCAAGATGATTTCAATAATCCTCTTCAAATATATTGAAAACATGGAAAATTAAACGAAACTGAAGGCAGAGCAAAGCGATCTAATGAATTCCACCTTTATCACTCATTTGTTTAATTTAAGAAGAAAGGAGAAGGGAAATGATACAAATAAACATCAGTGAACTTAAAATCACATGGAGAAAAACAACATCAAAACACAGAGCCATATGGATCCCAAAGAGTGCTGCAAACGCTGGTCTATTCCTTTGCCAAAATTGCAGAGATGAAATGTACAATGAAGTGCCAAGCAATCCCAAATGTCCAACCCTGAAAATGACTGAAGAAATACATGATATACACAAGCCTAACTCATTCCCATGCCTCTAGGGGTCGAGCTCATCATTCTAGGAGCTGTTTCAACCATATCTAAACTAGGAACTGGAAAATAGGCAATGAAACAACTTGACTCTATATGATAGGAAACTGATTCATTCACTTACATTTCACTTTTTGGTGAATGAATCTACTCAGATGAGTAAAAATGTGCCAAAATTACATAAAATTCATGAAATTACATCAAGTTAGATCATTATTTATATGAAAAAGTCCAACTAGCCAAAACTAGGCGAAATTCTGAGCTGCTGAGTGAAAAATAGGCCAAATTTCCCTATGTGTCGCGCCTAAAATCTCTATGCGTAGCACAAGTTTGAGGCTGATTTTGAGGGCCTTCCCGAAGTCCAAATTGAGTGCAGGATAGCTCGTTGGAAATATCTACCTGTCGGATTTCCAACCCAAGTGGAATTTCTAGATTTGGTTTCCATTTTCCCCTCCAAAAACAAATCTCCCAACACTGCTTCATGTGTGTGCAAAAAGTGGCAGAAACACCATTTTTAGAGTGTTTTTGACCCTTTAGGCAACCCATAACTTGATGAAATCCTTAGGTAATCCATAGGCATGCATAAATTTTGATGAAAAATCTAGAAACTCAAATTTTTCCTCCAGAAGAGCTGCCAATTATTAGCGCGCGCCAAGTGGCGCTACACGTCGGGCAGGAAAATTTGTGTTTAGGCCCAAAAATTCAAAATTGACAAAAAATTTCAAAAATTTCTTGAAATTTGGGCTGAATGTCCACCATCAAGAACTATGCTAGGCCAAAGAAGCTTCGGCCAAAATTTGGAGTCTATCATGCCTTTTACGACGCTTTATTGCCCTCCTTAGCCTTGCCTTCAAGATTTTGATCCTCGCTTTGCAAACATGATTTCGTGCCCAATAATGGTTCTTCATGTGCCTGAGCATGTTATTTTCCTTGTTTTCCTTCTCCAATAGCTTCTCAATATGAATATTGGCCCTCTCAAGCCAAGTCTCTCTATCCGCCTCAATCTCCCACTCAATGGGTGTCATCTCGGTTTGGCTTCTTTGGGCAGCTTGTCGGTTTTCACGGATGTTTTGCAATTGCATGATTGTCTGCTGATCCTCCAACTATATGTTCTGCTGCTCTAGGTATTTTATGATCCATTGGGCTCTCTTCAACTTGACGGTCAAGGTATCGATCTCAGCCTTCTGCTCCTGAATGGTCTCTCTCAACTTTGAGCTTGGAGAGCTCAAATCCTCATCAATCAATATGAAATCAGTATCCTAGCCTCCTGAAGGACCCTCATCCTGCATAGGCCTCTTACCTCTATCATGTACCTATACTGCTGATGACAACAATGAGACTCATTCCACCCCAGGTGGAGATATTACTTGTCGAGCTGTTGCAAACAATACTCTGGTGCCTCTCTGATAAGTGACATATACTGGCACATCGATAGGCTCTATCTCGTGACCTTCAGGTTGATGTGAAGGTTCACCTGCATCATGGACAACCTCCGGAGGAACCTGAGGAACTGTAAAGAAATCATGGGAAATTAAATCCTCCCATGAAATGCCCTGCAATCCAAGCTGATGTACAACCACGATCTTGATGAGTGCATAGTGATAAATAATGTTGTACTGCTGCTCGAGAGTTTTCTTCTGCACAAGAGTGGTCATTCTCTCGATATTCCGGCACATGAAATAAGGTATTTTCATCAACCTCACTCTAGTGAAATGAATCAATAATCTGATGTGGTAGGCATACAGGCGTGAGAACCGGCCCTCACAACTGAAGTATCTGATAATAAGTTTCATCAAAGGCGCATAGGATTCCTTTAGGAACTGGAATGGGAATACTCTACTGAGCTGTCTCACATAGCTAGGTATGATGTATGGTTCATAATGCACTCTATCCACCTGCTGTCTTTTGTTCCACTATTCACCCACATTCGGTATTCCTGTTGCTTGAGAGATGGTTTCCGGTGTCAAAGTGAAATTTACACCAGCAAGAGTTACCTGACCATCATGCAAATGCAATACAAAAAAATGAGCCAACTCCTGATGATGATGAATCCTATCAATCATCTCACAATACTGATAGCATGACTGCTCACGAAAACATGACATTGCAAGTGGACAAGCCTGCAATTGGGTCAATGAGGTGGGCTCTTCTCTCACATGTTTGCCACCTTTACGAGGCCTTCTCGGTGCATGAAGCTTAGTGGTAGAATCACTATCTCTGTCATAGGATGTATCAGTGTTTTTCTCCATGATGTTTCAAGGTCTATGTTTGGCTTATATGAGAGGAAAATGGGAATTTGGTGCTTTGTTGTTTTAATGCCAAATATATGGTAGTGTGAGAGGGACTGTGGGGAAATCGGGCAGTGGGGACAATGGGGTTTAATAAAATGATAATTTTCCCTTTGAAAATTTGAAAAACTTAGGGACAAGGGACAGCCATTGAATTTTTGGGATTCTTGGGGTTTGGGAACTTTTATAAGTGAAATGGGAATGGGAGAGTGATAGGAAAAGAAAGGATTTAGGGATAGGGATAATGGAAATGAAATGATATGAGTGGTTTGGGATATAAGGGAATAGGGGAGAACTATAATGATATAATAAATAGTGAGAGGGAGGAATAACCAAAAGGGGAATGAAGTACTTGGCACCAAGATTACTTTCAAAACACCAATACAAAAACCTAAGGAGCAGTTTTAAACAAGGCAATAGGGTTTATGGTTTTGACATTGAAACTCTCATATTCCCTTTTCAAACAAACCCAAACATTGGCTAATAGAAATTTCAAAGTCTCACAAACTTACTTGAAACATAGGAGGTGGATTTGTTTTGAAATTTGAAAGAGATGGCAACAAATTTTGTTTTTTGGGGCAATGCGTTGCATGCACAACCCACTGCGCCATGCTCTCTGTGTGTGCTGCACCAGTTCAATTTTTGACTGAGGTGAGCGGCCCTGTGCGCCGCGACCTCCGCCCAATGCGTCGCGCAACCAATTTTAACACACAGTCCACCCTCAAATGCTGGCTTTGCTTCCTCCACTATTTGTCTTTGGTTCTCTGATGACTTTGCTCACAAATGGATTGTTTGAAACACCAAAAATATCTTATATATGATAGACTTTGATTTTTGATTTGAAAAAACCCACTTTATAAAGTCTGAATTTTGACACTTTTTGAATAAACTTTTTTTTTGTTTCCTTTGATTTTTGAACTGATGATGAATTTCTTGTCTGTATTTGCAGGGATAGCTAACATGGGATTTTGGCAAAGGTGACCAGGGCTACACCTAAAGAACTTCACAACTGAAATTTTTTTGAAAATTACATTGCATTTATTACAAAAGGATAAAATAGACAATTTTTCTTCAAAACAGAGTTTTGAAGAAAAATCATTATCAAGCATTATGACGATGAAATTTTTGCGATGAAAACTTATTTCAAACCTCCCTCATGTGCCTGCTGACATTATTAGCCATTTTGAAGACTAAATTAATGAAACCCTAGACCTAATGAGACTAAAACCCTAAAATGAATCTTTGTTGACCAAGGGACCAAACATGACTATAAATGATTTTAAAATGATTTCGATGAACAAAAACGGACCAGCATGTACATGACATGAGGGATATGAGAGAAAATACCCTTCTGTCAGATGATCCATGCTCCTAATGGAATGCAGCTGACTAAAATGAATGAGAGAACTAAAATGAAATGCAACAAAAGAGATTTTGATCTCTGACGGAGGGATGAAGATACTAACTCTAACATGAACTTTGGAGGAAGGGCCCAATATGTACAATGGGCTTGCAATGCTGGACAGAATCTCAATTGTCATGATGATTTCTTCACCAATCCCACTGCTAAAGCTTATTATAAGAACCATGTTAAGGTAACAGAATGGATAAATGTCTGTCTCTTGTATCATTATATGCGTACATTTCTTTTGTTATGTGTACACACATACATAGACTAATTAACATACAGTAGCTACACACACAAAAAACTAATCAAATATTCATTCAACAATGCATTTTATTGTAGATAACGATGAGAATGCCCTAATAGCACTGAGAGAAACGAGGTCCATTCTACAGCTCAAATATGGGTGTGATGCAGTGAATCTTGACGATGCATTAGGTGTCACCTCTGGCTCTAAAGTAGATTCTACATATTCGCATGTTGTAGCACCGACTGATTTCATGCGGGTGCCCGATATATTCTCAAATAATGATCGAAAGGTTGATTCTGTCTTTTTCCTTGTCTCTTGAACCTCAATTACTGGTTGGTTGAACATGAATGTAAACTATACTCCCAAACACCTTGAAATGAGACACATATGGTTTATCCCCTATGAAATATTCCTAATATTTTCCTCGAACACCTTTTCTATTTGTTGCCACGACTTGTTTCACTCGATCCGCTATGTCACTTAACTGGGATTCCTGAATATGGACACTAGCACAGCTAATCAAAACCTTGTTCAAGTATGGACCTTCAGATATTCAACCTCAACCTTCACAACCTAGAGGTAGATATCAGACTCACGTTTAGATGGGTCTGTGCTGATCTTGCACCCATAAACCTTGAACTCCTTCCGAGGTGAAGAGATGTAAAGATAGGAAAGACCATGATGGTGCATGTTATTCATGGTTTATGCCCAATAACTGCATTCTGTGATATGTATATTTCATTTCCTACAACAATTAGACATACATAGGGAAGACTATGAATGCAAAATTGTGATGCCAAATTGTTTACCTTGAGCATTAAGGACCACAATGAAGGCTAATTCAAGAAGGATTATGATGCATAGCTATCATGGAGATTTCATGGATTATTTATTCGAGAAAGGGAACGAAGGTGCATACCGTTGAAAAAACTGGCGAAAAGCGTGGTGCATCTATGTTATTAGTCAGCGTTGGAGTTTGAGAGTGAGCTTGTACATGCGCTTGAGGCCGAGCACGTAGGCTGTGGCAAGTGTTATCTCTCACAACACCATCTCTTTCGAAGTGTATCTCTGCTCAGTGCTATATACAAACTATGAGAGGCCCTAAGATCGGTGTGCACAAAGCCCAGCCACCTCTCCGGACCAGTGAAAAAATGGGGTGAATCACTCTAACCCCTCCCTCCAACCCTGTAAATCTAGGTGAATGCCATGGAAATCTGGAAAATCGGGGGCGAATTTCATGTTTCCAGTTTGATGTGCCCTTTTTTTGGTGGGCTAATATTTAATAATTAATTATTTTTAAAATATTTATTGGGATAACTTTATTAAACTATAGAAAATTGGTTTTATATAAAAAATTCTCCCTAATAAAATTTAAAATCCATTAAAATTTGCCTTTGGGCTAAAATTTGCCCCTAAAATTTTCCCTGATTGAGATGCTTTACATTGTGATGAGCCTGGAAATGAAGAGGAGTGGTCACCTGCATCAATCTTACAATACATTACATGATGATATATCCTCTTTTGATCATAATTTCTGAGGGTAGGCATTCCCATAGTCAGCACATAAACAATCTAATAACATGTACATAATTCAGAAAGTCATCTACATTGGAATGTTGCCCAGATGCAGACATGCCTATAGATATAGGCCCATGTTTGGATGACAATCTGTATGTAAGTTCACCGTACAGATGATGTGTACAACAATCATGAAATCATATCCTAGATGGCTGAAACTAGATCCGGGGTCTTCTTATCTCATTCACTCGATCATTCGGGTACAATTCTAGCCATGCAAATATATTATTTGTAGTCAAACATGGAAATACATTGTTTGATTACCAGCCAATAATGTGAGCTGTTAAAAAACGTGAGAGAACCACCATTAATGTCAATGGCCTTCAAGGTACTACAGTACATTTCATAAGGCATGAATAGATGATTTGATGTCAAACGCCAAACAAAATATTTCGGTCAAAGGTCCGGAAGCAAGGATCTTGTCGATGCTGTAACAAGCCTCATGGTACTGGAATCTGATGTTTCTAAGTGAACTTCCTAGATATTGGTTTGTCGTCGATAGGAAGTCACCTTATTGAAAAACTGGAATTACTGATTTCGGAGAAAAGGGTATGACTTGATATATAAATTTTTAGGGATGACGGTCATGAAAATGAAGCTTTACGAGTATTGTAGAAGGATGAGTATTTAATCACTGGATGAATTCTCTTGAAAATATCGGTGACACTGTGATGAGTTGGCAGCATTGACCCAAAACCGAAGTGAAGGTATGATGAACCATAGGTGTGAATGAACCGTCAAGATGATTACCCAACCCAAACATTCATGGAAATGGAGTGAAATAAGTGTCATGTTCAAGAGTGACTTGCTACCAAAAAGAAACTTTGCTTACTTTTCCCAAATTTTCCCCGGTCATTTGTCGACTAGTACCTCTTTATCTTTTAACAAGATTGAGGAGGATAACATTTTATTGATCTATAATTCAACCCTTTGGGTGAATAAAGTATCGCTATTTAATAATTTAATGAGTCTAGCGATGAATTAAACTCATTTCTTGCCATGATCGAAAATTCCATCACTATTTTATGTTTTAACGATCTTAACGACAGTGATAGTCTGGTCCTTTTCATATTTAGAGTTTGAAAAAGAGGACGAAAGAGAACTCCAAAAGTACTTTTTCGTAAATTTGTCTCTTAGATCCAAAAAAGTGTAAAATAATATCTGAAAGAACCTCTTTGGTCATGTTTAACCAAGGTATTCATTTTTCGTAAATAATCCATCTCAGTCTGGAAAAGGGTTAAACTTATACTGAGTAGATATCAATTCATTTTCTTTAACGAGCTTGAAAATACAAGTGCTCAGAAATATTTTCATATTATCGGAGTCTGAAAAGAGCTGAAAGAAGACTCTAGGGGTTCCTTTTTCGCTATTATTGAAGCTCGAAAAAGAGATAAAAGTGCGCTTCAAATCCTTTTTCATTCTTAAAAAAGCTCAAAAAATAAGGATAAAAAGTATGCTTTATGGTCAAGTCATTCTTTGAAATAAATCTGCATGACTCAGTTGTATTTCTTGTTCAGAACAACATAAAATGGATTAAAAATACCTATTTCATGATAAAAACATAATAAAACTATAGTCATAGAAATAAATTTAACTTGCAAATAATTAAATGACTATTTAAAAGTAGTTTCACTATTCATTTTTACCATTCCATAGTTACCATTTGTATTTTGGAGCTCTGAACCTGATTTTGCCCCTAAATTTCAGCGGTCAATTGCATGTAATTGGTAAGAATGTTTTGAATGCCCCCTCCAAAAGCACATGTCCAATTCCCCCTACAAGAGTAGGTTCCCCCCAAGCTTCATTCCATTCACCTAAGTAGATTATTGGTTACTAATAGTTGGATGGAATGAAGGTTCATTTACAAGATCAGATGGAAGAATCGTCATAATTAGGAGAGGATTTGTTTCATTTTTTAATGAGCTTGACACAGGAAAAGAACTATGCTCATGACCTGTTTCATTTTTTAACTAGGTTGACACAGTAAAATAACTTTCCTCAAAGGCACTTGTTTCATTTTTTAATGAGGTTGACACAAGAAAAAAGAATTATCCTCAAGGTACCTGTTTCATTTTTTAAAAGAGGTTGACACAATAAATAAGAAATATCCTCATGACTCTGTTTCATTTTTTAATGAGGTTAGCACAGAAAAAGAACCATCCTCATTGTGTTGTTGGACTAGTGAGTGTGTGCTGGAAAAGACGTAGTCTAAATGAGTCATCATTTAAGGAGTTTGATGAATACCACAAATGATAAGTAATAACATGCATTGACGGGTCTTCTCCAGAGTTTTCATTGAATTTAGGAATGTTTTAGGGTAGCATATGTGGTATCACCATCCACCAAGGAGAGGAACCAGATAGGATTCCAGATGATGACATGGGTGAAGTCAATGGACAAAACATTGAAGATGAAGCAACAGTAGATGTTGTCGCAGTTGAAATAGATGTTTCAGTCTGGGATTTTATCTCAGCCATGGTCAAATGACCCAATGTATACCCTATAGAATCTATGGGAACTCGAAGTGAAACAAGATCAACAAAAGCAGAGGAAGGTGATTGAGGGAAAGACTCGTACAGGTAAAGCTCCTACTGAAAATGAGTTGGAGCTAAAGGTGTCTTGTCTTGTGATATTTATTCAATCACAATTAAACCAGGTGGAAGAACCTCATCGTCTGGCCCAAAGTATGCTTGAGGTGGTTGACTGCACGATATGGGAGACTCAATGGCTACAATAGATTGTGGAGTGACCAATACAGAAACAAATTTCGATTGTTCGACTTCGAGATCAAGATTTTATCCACTTAGGGAATATAGAAACTGAAATATAAGGGGATGATAGACCCTATTTCATTGGCCCTGGGGATGATGTCTAGTTTGACCAATAACAGCTACCCCCTAAAAGCACAATGGGATCTGGATCAACTTCCAGTTAAACAACGTTCAGGAGGTATGGTCTCACAGATTGGATGGATTGTGACCACGGGTAGCTATGAGGACTCTGTCTTGACAACAGTAAATGAATCAAGATGTGTGGAAACAATTTGAGCTAACTCTAGGTTAAAAGATGATGTTTCACCAAAGGTACAAATTGTACTTGATTTGGCAGATCGTGATCGCCTTCACCTACTAGAAGTAACTTACGGTGGTAAAGGTGGTTTTAAAGAAAATGTACACAAATGATGGGGGATAGGATTGTGTTCTTCCATGATTATTGATTTGTCTTATCGAAAAAACAAAAACAAAAATAGGGTAAGGCTAGGCAAAAAGGTTTACCAAGAAACTGTGAACTACAAAATACCTCCTGGCGAACCAAGAAGTACGGGCAGGTAATATCCCTGAATGCTACGTTCGGTGTATCAAAATTTCAAGGCGACCGACTCGGTTCACTATGGATGGATAACACCTAAAATTTTTCCTCCCAAATATACCCAAAGGTACATGGAGGCCCAAGTCTGCATTAGCGCTGTCTAATGCGAAACCGCACAATGAGAGCACTCCTTTATACTTATCGTACTGTAACGTCGTCCGATATACCCGAAAGTACATGGACAAGCTACGATATACTTACGTACGTGGAGTGAGATATCACACTTGGAATGTATTGCAGATAAGTTAACGAAAACTGCTATGTTTTACGATGTCGTAACACGTCTCTAGCCTAGACCTTCTAAATGTTATTGTTATGGTTCCAAAGCGTTGTTAAGTAAATTGAGATTTATTTTATGTTGATCTTGCTTAACAATTTTCCTTTCAGAAGTTCACCGTGATGACGTGTTTGAAATTTTTAAAATGCAGCTAAGAATGATAAACAAACTTTCACTTTCAGCTTTTTCAATGAATAACCTAGCTACTAAGGGAAGAGAGAAAATAATTTGAGAGGAAACAAATCAATGAACAAAACAAATAATTGAATCTCAAACTAAATGAAGATTTCCTAATGTTCCTTTTGGAAAAAACACACAACCCTACATGGAAATGCAAGTTTTTCATTTCAGTTTCCTTAATGTTATGAATGCAGAAAAGAATCTAGGTGCACTAGATCAATAATTCAAATACTTTTTACTTTCGAGAAATGAAGAATACAAACAACAATTTCTCTTTTCAATGAAAAATGAGGATTTCAACAACAATTTCTCCTATCAAGGAAATGAAGATTTTACAACAGTTTCCTATTTCAAAAGCAAATTATTCTTAATGCGATCATAAAAATACTTTGAAATCAACTTGTCAATGATAAAGATTTTTTTTTTAAAACAACATTGAACAGATTTTCAGTCAAAGGAGAAGAAATATATAGAGTCACTAGTAAATTGAGCATTAAACTTTTCAGAACACAGTAGCAAACAAAACTGAAGCAAGTTTAAAAGTCAAATTCAAGGGAATTTGGTCACTTTCAGGGGTCAACGCAGTCTCCAAAGGGAGACAGTGCTCTCCAAAGCACTGTATCCAGTCTAAGGGTGTGTTGGGCATAGTAGACAAAGAAAAATGCTACTGTTTAACTCACTGTCATTGAAAATTAAGCTCCGAAAAATTTTAATATTTATGTGAAAGAACTACTAGGTGGATAAATAAATTAGATTAGAGGCTCTAACACCTAGAACTAAGAGAAATTATCCCTAGTAGAGTCGCCAGTTTGTGGGATAGAATTGTAATCTACGGATAAATTATGCTTCCCTAGACAGGTGCTAGTCTAGAACAACAGGTGAAAGACTATACGACTATTTCTCCTAACTCAGAACATATACACAGAGAGGATTGGAGGCTTACTTGATCAGTCGCTTCCAAATGGCGCCTTCTGTCGCTTCCACTGCAGCTTCAAATTCAAGCGGTTTGTAGGCTGAATGCTTCCTGCAAGAAAGAACACTGAAACAATAGAATATGAAATAATATATATATATATATATATATATCTATTCAATCTAGTTAGCTAAATCAGTAAAGCATAAACCACATACATCAACTAAGATCTTACAATATGGAAAATCAGAGCCCATACAGATGCATATAGGGAAAAATAAGTAGCACTATTTATTGATGATAGAAGGAGAGGTTACAACCAAATGAATGATTTTAAGTAACCCTTCCAGAAATGATCCAAATCCTCATCACATTATAAATCTCTCCAGCAGTAGCTTCACAAATCATGCTCTCAATTGAAAATTCTCTAGCATTTCTCTACTCAAATTCTTCCTCCTCAAGCACTTAGATCTGTGCTCAATTTATAGATGAACTGTAGGTTTTTTTGCAATCAATAACTTTCCAAAAATAGGCAAGACATGTTTCTAGTCATGTAGATGTCAAATGGACACTTGGATCCGAAGCTTGACACATGTGAACTCTTCTAGAAGGCACTGGCCAAGTGGAGATTCTGGAACAATGAGAATTTCACTCCCAATGTGACCAACACACCTTTGAATTTCGGGAAGTGCTTTGTGTTATGGCCTAAATCTACCTTAGGCTGAGAAAGGCAGAGTCTAGGGTAACATCAAACCATGCTTAATCTGGTAGCTAGCACTACCAGATCGAGAGAGGGCTCTCTCCTGGTGAATCTCAGCAAAATATGACCCGTGAGGCTTGAGATGACTCGAATAAAGGTTGATTTTAGGCTAGGTATATATGTAAAGGATTTTTATTTGATTTTCAAGGGTGTTTGTTGGATCAAAGGGAACGACAGATTTTGGGTCTGGGAAATGAGCAGTTTTGCAGGGATCTGAATGGTTCAAGGTAGGCAACTGATCTGATGCTTCAATTTTGAATGAAATGGATAGCTCAGACCCGTGAGGAGTTGTAGAGGTCAAGAGACTTTCAAGAGTCCTCTTCAGACAGTTGAAAACATAGAAAATTAAACAAAACTCAAGGTGGAGCACTACAAATCTAATGAATTGCACCTTTATCCTTGTTTGTTTAACTTAAGAAGAAATAAGAGGGAAGATGATACACATAAAGCACCAGTAAACATACATTAAAAAAGAGAAACACATCATCAAAGCAAAGAGCCACATGAATCCCAAGGAGTGTTGCAAACCCTGGTCTATTCCTTTGCCAAACTGCAAAGATGAAATTTACAATGAAGCTCAAAGCAATCCCAAGTGTCCAACCAGGAAAATAACTGAAAAACTACAAGATATAGACAAGAATAACTCATCCCCATGCCTCTAGGGGTCAAGCTCACTATTTTAGGAACTGTTTCAACAAGATCTAAACTAAGAACTGGAAAATAGGCAGTGGAACAGCTTGCCTCTATAAGATAGGAAACTGATTCATTCAGTTGCAATTCACCTTTTAATGAATGAATCTACTTTCATGAGTAAAAATTTGACAAAATTACATCAAGACCCATCAAATTACATCATATTACATCAATATTTTTACATTTGGAAGTTATAAATTCAAACTGGTCAAAACTAGGTGAAAAACAGAGTTACTGAGTGAAAAATGAGCCAAAATCCCCAATGCGCCGTGCTTGAATTCTCTATGCGTCGTACCAGTTTGGAGCCGATTTTGAAGGCCTTCACTGTGTCCAAATTGAGCACAAGATATCTTGTTGGAAAGCTCCGCCTGTCTACTTTCCAACACAAGTGGAATTTCTAAATTTAGTTGCCATTTTCCCCTCCAAAAATGAGCTTTCCCAACACTGCTTCCTGTGTGTCCAAAAAGGGGCAGAAAGGTCATTTTTAGGGTGTTTTTGACCCTTATGGAAGCCCAAAACCTATCAAAATCTCTTGGCCATGGGTAGACATGCATAAATTTTCATGAAAAATGAAAAAATACAAAGTTTTACCCAAGAGGAGCTCCCAATCATAAGCGACGCGGTTAGCTGAAAAATTTGTTTTTGGCCAAAAAATATCAAAATTTGCAAAATGTGTCCCAAATTTCTTGAAATTTGGGCTGAGTGTCCTCCATCATGCACTATGCTGGGCCAAGGAATCCTCAGCTAAAATTTGAAGTCTATCTTTCCTTTTCCGACGCCTTAATGCCCTCTTCAACTTAGCCTTCAAGATCTTGATTCGTGCCTTGCAAACATGATTTATTGCTCAATAATGATTCTTCATGTGCCTCAACAAGTTATTTTCCTTATTGTCCTTCTCCAACAGCTTCTCCAAATGAATATTGACCCTTTCAAGCCAAGTTTCTCGATCAGCCTCAATCTCTTGCCCAATGGATGTCATCTCGGTTTGGCTCCTTTGGGCAGCTTGCCGATTCTCACGTATATTTTGCAACTCCATGATAGTTTGTTGATATTATAATTGTTTGTTTCTCTACTTAAGGTAGTTTATTATCCATTGGGCTCTTTGCAACTTGACAGACAAAGTGTTTATTTCCACCTTTTGCTCCTGAACAATCTCTCTCAACTTTGAGCTTGGTGAGCACAAATCCTCGTCAATGAATATGAAATCGGTATCCTGCCCTCCTGAAGGCCCCTCATCATGTATGGGCCTCTTACCCTTGTCCTGTAACTGTACCTGTGCTGCTGATGACGGAAGCGATACCCCTTCCACCCTGGGTGGAGATAATACTCGCCTAGCTGCTGCAAATAATCCTCTAGTGCCTCTCTGATAAGTGACAAACACAGACATACTAATGGTCTGTGTCTCATGACCTTCATGCTGATATGAAGGTTCACCTGCCTCATTAACAACCTTTGAAGGTACCTGAGAAGCTGTGAAGAAATCATTAGAAATGAAATCCTCCCATGAAATACCCTGCAAGCCGAGCTGATGCATAACCACAATTTTGATGAGTGCAAAGTGATAGATACTACTATACTACTGCTCAGTAGTTTTCCTTTGCACGAGAGTGGTCATCTTCTCAATATTCCGGAACATGAAATAAGGGAGGTTCATCATCCTCACCCTGGTAAAATGCATCAGCAACCTGATATGATAGGCATAAAGACGTGAAAACCAGCCTTCACAACTGAAATATTTGATAATAAGTTTCATTAGAGGAGCATATGAATCCTTTAGGAACTGGAAGGGAAAAACTCTATTGAGTTGTCTCACAAAACTAGGCTTGATATATGGCTCGTAGTGTACCCTGTCAAACTGTTGCCTTTTGTTCCATTGTTCTCCAACATTTGGTATTTTGGTTGCTTGAGAGATAGTTTCAGGTGTTAAAGTGAATGTCATACCTGCAAGGGTGACTTGACCATCATGTAAATGCAACACAAACAATCAGGCCAGCTCTTGATGATGGTGGACCCTAGCAACCATTTCACAAAATTGATAACAAGACTGTTGTTGAAAACATGCCATAGCAAGAGGACAAGCCTACAATTCAGCCAATGAAGTAGGCTCTTCCCTCACATGTCTGCCACTATTATGAGGTCTTCTAGGTGCATGCAATTCAGTTGTGGAGTCACTATCTCGGTCATAAGAGGTATCTGTCTCCATGATGTCCAAATTCTATATTGTCTTGGATGAATATGAGGAGTTTGGTGTCTTTGGTTTTGTTGCCAAATATGTGATAATAAGTGAGGGACTATGGAGGGAAAGGGTAGGGGAAATGATGGAATATGGTCAAGTGAAATATGTCAATTGAAGAGTTTAGGGATAGTCACTAGGTTTTTTAGGATATCATTGGGGTTTGGGAAATTTATAATTAGGATGTGGGATAATGGGAATGGGATAGGAAATGAGTGATCTAGGGATATAAGGGAATATGGAAATGGACTAATGTAACAAGATAGTCAGTGAGGAGGGAATGATAGGGTGGGGAAGTAGGAGTGATGACACAAAATCAAATCATAAACCCTAAAGTAGAATTCTTCAAACAAGATAATAGGTTTTGAATTTTGTATTTAAATCCTCATAAACAACACAAGACTATGTTCATTGGCAATGGAGAGGTTGCTTGACTTACTTGAACAAAGAGGGATCGAGCATAATTGGAGTTTGAAAGGAATGGAAATAAATTTGCTTTCTGGCCCTATGTGTCACGCAACAAACCCAGTGCATCGCGCAACTTCAATGCGTCGCGCAGGAGAAATTTTACACAGTGGGAGCCGACTGAATGCGTCACGACACACAATCAATGCGTCGCGCGACTGAACTTGCAAAAATTTCGCCTTCAAAATGCTTCTTTTTCTCTTCACGAATTCTCCTTAGCTCACTCTGTTCTCTTAGCATACAAATGAACTTTGGAAAGATGAAAATGTTTTATATGCCAAGGATTTTGATTCTTCTTTTCAAAAAACCCACTTTGCAATGTTTCAGACTTTGACATTTTTTTAAAAAAACTTTGTTTTGCTTCATTTGGCTTTTTAACTAAATGATGAGCTTTCTATTTTTTCTACAGGGAATGGATGGATGGAGCTTTGAAAAAGGCGACCAGGGTTGCCAGTGAAAGTATTATTACAACTGAAGAAAATTGAAATCACATTACATTTATACATAAAGATGAAAAACTCTATTTAAGAAAAATACATTAATAGGCATATGATGATGATATTTTTAGCACTGAAACCTTATTTGAAAATCCTCATGTGCTTGTTGACCATTATTGGGCATTCTGAAGAGCTTATTAATGAAACCCTAGACCTAATGACACTAAAACCCTAAAAATGACTTTTTGCAAACAATGAGAAAAAAAATGATTGCAAATTATTTTAATGAACAAAAATAGGCAAGCAGGTAAAGGACATGAGGAACATGAGCAACAAGCCACTACCATCAGATAATCCATGCTCCTAATGGAATGCAGCTGACTGAGTGAGACACCTAATATGCAATGCAACAAGAGAAATTTTGATCACTGACGGAGGGATGAAGATACCGACACTAAAATTGGATCTAATGGGGATGGTAGCTCCTTTGAGGTGCCAAGAACTACAGATCTTTGGGAAAGTAGGCAGTGCCTTTGTCCATTGGGCCATGGAATCAATAACTTCGACAAACCAAAACAGGACTCTTGACTCATTTTCATGACTGAAAATTGACACAAAATTGACTCAATTTCGAAAGCAAAATGACTGAAAGACGTGACTCACCAAATCAAACCAAAACTGAGATCAACCTTCAGTTTTATAGCCTTCTCTTTGGCCCCCAAACTGAAAGAATGATGACAGCACACACGTGCAATGAAACTTAAATAAACCGGTATGTACAGTGATATGTATGACAACAGAAAACATTTCAAAAATAGTACCGTTTGAGTAGCCAACCATTGACTGGCCCTCTTGGACAATCTTCTCCATTCATTTATTTCAAAAGGAAATAATTTTTACCTCGATATGCAGCAATTCTGAAAGGTCCTTTCCAAATATTTTCGAACTTTCCATGCTTACCTTTATCTTCGTTTCTTGCATCCCATTTCAGCACCACTTCTTCTAATTGAAACTTGTCTGCCTTTTCCTTTCGATCATATATCTTCTTGATTCTCTCTTGCAGCTTGAAAGTGTTTTGAAAAACCTCATCTCTAGTCTACTGTAAATGGATCATTTGGTTTATTCTCTGTTGCATATGATGATCTTCGCTGCCAGCTTCTTGCAGAATTTTAACCATTGGAACTGCGAGAGAGGTCGTGGATACAGTATCAACAAAATACACGAGCTCAAAAGGAGACATGCCAATATATTTCTTTTGAATCACTCTGTCTGCCCAAAGTGCATTAACCAATTTCTTATGCCAGCTTTTCTTATTTATTTCTAGCAGCTTTTTGATAATATTGACCAAGGATTTATTTGAAGATTCGGCCAATCCATTGCCTTGTGGATGATATGCGGTTGAGTGCCCCAAATTAATTTGATACTTATCACAAAAGTCAATCATTCTCTTAGACTTAAAGGCTACTGCATTATCAGTGATCAGCTTATTTGGACAACCAAAAGGAGACAAAATGTTGTTTTCAATAAATGAAATGATTACCAAATCTGTGGCCTGCCTGGTGGGAACCACCTCAATCCATTTAGTAAAATAGTCCGTCGCTATAAGGATCCATCTATGTTGTGCTGAAGAAGCAGGATGGATCTCGCCAATGAAATCCAAACCCCACTACTGAAAAGGAGCACTTACTTCAATGGGCTTGAGAGGCAAAGGCTGCAATTTTTTCCTCCCTTCAAAAATCTGACATTCATGGAAGATTTTAACAATTTTGTACACATCAGCAAAGAGAGTCGGCCAATAATATCATGCTCTCAAAATTTTGTTGGCCATTGTTTTCCAAAAAAGGTGACCTCCGCAATCTCCCTTATGAAAATCTTCCATAACCTGTTTTGCTTCTTCTTCAACCAAACAATTTAGCAAGACACCACCGGGATCTTTCCAATAAAGTGCATTATTCATAATACAAAACTTGGTATCCTTTAATTTCAGTGTCCTACTTTTGTTTTTAGCCATTCCTGGTGGTGGTGAAAGATTTTGGAGCACATAAACAATGTCTGAGTACCAAGGAGAAAGAACAAAGATTTATGATACCTGAACCATCGAATTTTCTTCATTTTCCTCAGACATAGCAGCAATGAGATTAATTTCCATGGCATGCAAATTTGACTCAACCATTATCTTAGCCAGCCCCTGTCCTTTGATAAGATTTGTAGGCTTTATCTCCATGTCATATTCCAACAAGGCAGCAATCCATTTGCCTCGTCTCCCTTCTGGATCTGTTTTCCCTAAGATGTCTTTAACAACAGCATTAGGAACATAAGCAAGAATGTGAGAATGCAAAATATATACTCGAAAGTCTTTCAATGCTTTCACTAAGGCAAGAGCTTGCTTTTCAATAATATTATACTTTAACGCTGCATCTATTATGGTTTGGATGAAAAAAGCAATTGGTTTTTCATGCTGATCTTT
This sequence comes from Pinus albicaulis, assembly GCA_034641835.2. Classification (NCBI taxonomy): domain Eukaryota; kingdom Viridiplantae; phylum Streptophyta; class Pinopsida; order Pinales; family Pinaceae; genus Pinus; species Pinus albicaulis. The sequence continues at coordinate 189,862,441 of CM076573.1, forward strand.
TTTGCATCAAGACTGCTGCCATAGTATGATCCAAGTCAAATGAAAACAAAATAAAATCCTGAGTATAGTCCGGGCTGATCAAAACCAGAGCTGAAGAAAGAGCCAATTTTACTAAATTGAAAGACTTTATTGCTTCCTCATTTCACTTCACTACACTATCTTTCTTGAGCATGTTTGTGATTTCACTTAAATGTTCTGCAAGATTGGGCACAAAGCGACGTAAGAAATTCATCTTACCATTGAATGATTGGATCTCCTTTTTTTTTCGGGGAAGATCAATTTGTTGAATAGATTCTACTCGAGTTGGATCAATGTGGATGCCATCCTTTGCTATAATATGACCAAGAAGCTTGCCCTCATCCATGGCAAACAAACTCTTCTTTGGATTGAGAGACACACCATATTTTCTGCACCGCTGAAAAACAATCTTCAAATGATAAAGGTGCTCTTCATCTGAATTAGAAAAAAATGTCAAATCATCAAGATACACAACTAGAAAAACATCCTTTTCATTTGCAAATTCCATATCCATTGCTTGCTGAAAGGTCGCACCAGCATTCTTCAAACCGAAAGGCATTTTAGCATAATGGAAAGTTCCCCATGGAGTGGTGAACGCTGTTTTATCTCTATCATCCTCATGGACCAGAATTTAGTTATAACCGGAATAACCATCAAGTAGCGACATGTGGGATGCTCCAACTACTCGCTGAAGTATGTGATCCATTTTGGGCAATGGATAGTTATCTTTCAAAGAAACTTTATTCAGATTCCTAAAATCAATGCATAAGCGAATCTCACCTGTTTTCTTGCGCATGGGCACCAAATTAGAAATCCAATCTGAAAATCTTATGGGGACGATGATATCAGCCTTGTACAACTGATTCACTTCCTTTTCTATTGAGGGCAACAACTTTGGATTTATTCTTCTCAACTTTTGCCGAAAGGGCTTTTGATTTCGCTTGATCAGAATGGTATGCTGAATTATGTTTGTGTCATATGTATTCAAATTTGAATAGTCCCAAGAAAATACATCAGCAAAGGAAGATAATAAACTGATATACTTTGCTTTAACCTGTGGGGAAAATGCTTTGGAAAATTTCACCATTTTAGGATTTTCTGCTGATCCAATGTTCACATCCTCAACTCCTTTCTCAGTGGGTCGCAAGGTTGGTTTTCGAGCAACATCATCTTTGTCGAAAAGCTCCTATAAAGGTATGAGACCTTTAGGAATGACATTATCCTTCAGCTGCAAAACTTCCATCTGATTAATTTGTACATCTACCTCGGCATCATCATGCTCCCCATCAATAGAAGTGTCTTTGAATTTACCTTCATTTTGCAGAAACTCATCAATTTCTTTGTCATCTTGAAACACTTGCCAATACCTTTGATTGTCAGGGATGGTCGGACGATGCTTCACATAGATTTAAAATTTTTTTCTTGAGTTCATCGGAATTTTCAAATTCCTTGCTGCTTTTGCAAGTGCATCTGCAATACCATTCTGAATACGAGGGACACAAGTCAAAGTATAATTTGAAAACAATCTCAAGATGTCTAGTACCGCATTGTGGTAGGCCCGCATTCGAGGATGCTTAGCTTGATATTCACTTTTCACTTGCTTGATAACTAACTCGGAGTCAGCAAACACTGCAATCCTTTTGGTATTTAACTTTCTAAGAATTTTCAGACCAGCAATTAAAGCTTCATATTCAGCCTCATTATTTGAACAATCAAAAGCCAATTTATAAGAACAGACCCTTACGTTACTTGGCACTTTGTTTGGGGAAGAAAAGGGTTGCGTACCCAAATGCCAATTCCAGTACCGTCTTTTCCTACTGCACCATCAAAATCCATGGTCCACAAACCATCTTCATCCTCTTCCAAATGTTGAAATTATGTTTGCTCTGTTACTTCTACTTGCTGTCCATCAACATTTTGCTACTGTCAGAAGGTTGATTGCTCAGTGGTACTATCAAGTCTTTGTCTCTCTTTCTTTAGGACCTCTCTGAAATTCTCAGTGATTTCTGGAATGTATTCTAATTTAAATAATTGAATATTTACATCATTAAAGCTATCTAAATACAAAACAAATTATTCTAAATCAGTATGTACATAATTGATTGGATGATTTACCGGTTTCTCCTTGCTATTGATCATATACTTCATCTTTTTCTCCCAGTATAATTTCCTCATCTGACCAAACACGAGAATAGTAGCATAGGAGACATCAAGCTGCAATGTCCATTTAAGTTTCGCTCTCCAAGATCTGGAAAGAATCATGCCAAATCTCGGAGGAATATCCGCCACAACGACATCCATCAGAATATTTTTAGTCGGAATCTGATCCAAACTGACCACCAAATCTTTGATAAGCCCAATGCATATTACTCTACTAGAATCGAAATAATAAAGGTCATGATACTTTCTAGTGATATCCAATCCCAATTTCTCCATGATTTCCCTAGGCATAAGATTACGAGAGGCACCAGAATCAAACATAACATTGTGTAATGCATAGTCATGCAATCTAAGGCTGATATAAAAAGGAGGTACATCACTATATGGAGACTCACCATCCAATGCTGGACCAAAAATCAACTCAGGTTGATCATCTTCCACGTTTACCATATCAAACAATGGATCTAAACTCAAAATCTTAGACACCTGACCTTTATAGCTGCTATTCTTCATTAATTCAGTCAAAGGAATGGATACTTTTAACTTAGAAATTTCATCTTCTAAGTTAAAAACTGAAGTTTTCTCTACCTCTTTAGCTGGAACATCCTTGTTTTCAGCTTTCTCCTTTGATACATTTGGCTAATTGGATCTTTCATTTGCTGATGGTGATTTTCTAGTGGTGGGATTAGCTGTCTCTTTTCCCTTTTTCTGCACAATAAGTGAATCATTCTTTGGTGTTGTAGCTTCCTTTCTCTTTTGAATTGGATTAATGGGCACATCTCTATTTTTGAGTGAATATTTTCACTGCTGGGAGGTCAAGGCATTCATGTACCCCCTCTGATATTCATCAGACTCTTCTTCAAGAGCTGTCTCATTTGCCAAGATGAAATTCTCGTCCTTTTGTACCACTGAGCTTTCATAATACTCCTCATCTTCAGTAATAAAAATTGGCATATCATCAGGTGTAAAGAAATGATTCTCTTCTCCGACTACATCCTCTTCATCATCTGATTCCGGACCATGTAGAAAATTCTGCTGTAAAGGTGTCTTCACTTGCTATTGTACTGCTGGTTCTTGTGCTCGCTGCTCTCTTTGCTTGATTCTAAATTGCGGTTGCTGATCGCCACAGAAGTTAGGATTTCTGATCTGCGGTTTAGACTTATCAATTTTTAATCTTTCAAACATCTTTTCCATCTTACGGAGCACTTGATCTGAAGTGGAAACCTCTTCCTTTATTGCTACTTTCTTTTCAGCTTTCATTCTAGCTCTCCTGGCATTCAAATTGGCTTCAACACTGACTGCAATTTTCTGCATATCTTCTAAAGTGCCCGGATCTCTTTATCTTAATTGATAAGCCATGTCAGGATCGAAACCATCCGGAAACTTAATCAAAGCCGACCCCCTAGGTGGCTTTATATCAGCAAGAATTTCATTGTAAACAAAATTGAATCTAACACAATAATCTTGAACAGAATCACTAATGTTTCGCTTGATATTGTCATATTCAGAAAGGATTGAAAGAAAGTCTTTCTTCACTTCCCATTGATCCAAGAATTGTCTCTGAATATTAGGCAATGTAGCAATACTTCTAGCCGGCAAAGCTCTGAACCACTTTCTTACTTCACCTCTGAAGGTTTGTACAAACAATCTCATTTTCACATTTTCCGCATCAATCTCATGAAGGTCAAAGAAATTTTCCATCCTATCCACATGTTGCTAAGCAGTAACACTTTGATGAGTGCCATCAAACAATGGAATTTTTCTTTGATAATCAGCGGGCATGTCATCCAAGTTTTGAGGCAATGCAAGGGGTGCAAATCGGGCAACCATTGCTCTGGGTGGATTTACAACCGGGTTTGGGGATATAGGAGGAGTCAGAGCAGTTGATGTATGAGGTGTATGTGGGGTGGATGGAGGTGATACTACTGTAGATTGTTGATCAGAAATAGAAGGTTGCACGGGAATGGTGGGAATGAAAGGAGGCTTGATAGGAATTTGTGAACTAGATGTAATTGCGGATGACCCAAGAGTTGCAGATGTAGACTCTATGAATTCGGGAATGTTCGTTGCCACAATGGAATTCTGAATATTCAAGATGTAACTATCAATGGATCTATTAGCTTTTTCAATTTCAAGATCTTTGACAAACTCTGGATTTAGGATAGTAGAATCAATAGCACTTTGAGACTTAGTCTCAAATAATGACAATTCAAATTTTTCATCAAACTCAAGATCTTCAAGATACTCAAAAACAGCGGGACATGAATGAGATTTGAACACAGGAATTACAGGACTTTCTCGACGAAGGATTCTCGAAATAAGATTTGGATTTTCATACACAGAAGGTGGATCGGGATCCAGATTTTCTCTGGTATGTCATCTGGAAGCCAGTGTGTTGAATTAATCTCAAAAATTAAATGGAAAAAACCAACTTGTTCAGCCTATCGAATTCTAGACTCATCACCCAAAAGTCCAAAATTATCTGATGTACTGGGGCAATTTACAAGTCAGATGTTACATTTATAAAACTAGATTGGAGATTGACTGAAGCAGCGTTTAGCTAATTTCGCTAATGCAAAGCAAGAGCATTTCGAAGGCTACCTGGCATAACTTCAGGCTCCGTCTATAGCTTATAAAACTAAGAACACTAATAAGCAAACATTTTGTGCTTTCCATAGTATGGTCGCCACTATGTTATGGCCTAAATCTACCTCAGGCTGAGAAAGGCAGAGTCTAGGGTAACATCAAACCACGCTTAATCTGGTAGCTAGCCCTACCAGATTGGGAGAGGGCTCTCTCCTGCTCAATCTCAGCAAAATATGACCCGTGAGGCTTGAGATGACTTGAATAAAGGCTAATTTTAGGCTAGGTATATATGTAAAGGAGTTTGATTTTATTTTCAAGGGTGTTTGTTGGATCAAAGGGAAGGGCAGATTTTGGGTCTGGGAAATGGGCAGTTTTGCAGGGATTTGAACGGGGCATGGTAGGAAATTGTTTTGATGCTTCAATTTTGAATGAAATGGATAGCTTAGACTGGTGAGGAGTTGAAGAGGGCAAGAGAATTTCAATAATCCTCTTCAAACAGTTGAAAACATAGAAAATTAAACAAAACTCAAGGTAGAGCACTACAAATCTAATGAATTCCACCTTTATCCTTGTTTTTTTAACTTAAGAAGAAATAAGAGGGAAGATGATACACATAAAGCACCAGTAAACTTAAATTAACAAAGAGAAACACATCATCAAAACAAAGAGCCACATGAATCCCAAGGAGTGCTGCAAACCCTGGTCTATTCCTTTTCCAAACCGCAGAGATGAAATGTACAATGAAGCTCAAAGCAATCCCAAGTGTTCAACCAGGCAAATGACTGAAAAAATACAAGATATAGGCAAGCATAACTCATCCCCATGCCTCTAGGGGTCGAGATCACTAGTTTAGGATTTGTTTCAACAATATCTAAACTAAGAACTGGAAAATAGGCAGTGGAACAACTTGCCTCTATAAGATAGGAAACTGATTCATTCAATTGCAATTCACCTTTTGATGAATGAATCTACTTTCATGAGTAAAAATTTGACAAAATTACATCAAGACCCATCAAATTACATCATAGTACATCAATATTTTTACATTTGGAAGTAATAAAGTCAAACTGGCCAAAACTAGGCGAAAAACAGAGTTACTGAGTGAAAATGAGCCAAAATCCCCAATGCGCCGCGCCTTAATTCTCTATGTGTCGTGCCAGTTTGGAGCCGATTATGAAGGCCTTCTCGGTGTCAAAATTGAGTGCAAGATAGCTCGTTGGAAAGCTCTACCTATCTACTTTCCAACACAAGTGGAATTTCTGAATTTGGTTGCCATTTTCCCCTCCAAAAATGAGTTTTCCCAACACTGCTTCCTGTGTGTCTAAAAAGGGGCAGAAAGGTCATTTTTAGGGTGTTTTTGACCCTTCTGGAAGCCCAAAACCTATCAAAATATCTTAGACATAGGTAGAAATGCATAAATTTTCATGAAAAATCCAAAAATACAAATTTTTACCCAAGAGGAGCTCCAATCACAAGCACGCGCCAAGTGGCGCAATGCGTTGAGCTGAAAAATCTGTGTTTAGGTCAAAAAAATCAAAATTTGCAAAATGTGTCCCAAATTTCTTGAAATTTGGGCTGAGTGTCCTCCATCATGCACTATGCTAGTCCAAGGAAGCCTTGGCCAAAATTTGAAGTCTATCTTTCCTTTCTGACGCCTTAATGCCCTCTTCAACTTAGCCTTGAGGATCTTGATTCGTGCCTTGCAAACATGATTTCTTGCCCAATAATGATTCTTCATGTGCCTCAACATGTTATTTTCCTCATTGGCCTTCTCCACCAGCTTCTCCAAATGAATATTGACCCTTTCAAGCCAAGTTTCTCGATCAGCCTCAATCTCTTGCTCAATGGATGTCATCTTGGTTTGGCTCCTTTGGGCAGCTTGCCAGTTCTCACGTATATTTTGCAACTCCATGATAGTTTGATGATCTTATAACTATTTGTTTCTTTTCTCAAGGTAGTTGATTATCCATTGGGATCTTTGCAACTTGATGGAAAAAGTGTTTATTTCCACCTTCTGCTCCTGAACAATCTCTGTCAACTTTGAGCTTGGTGAGCCCAAATCCTCATCAATGAGTATGAAATTGGTATCCTAGCCTCCTAAAGGACCCTCATCATGTATGGGCCTCTTACCCTTGTCCTGTACCTATACCTATGCTACTGATGACGGAAGCGAGACCCCTTCCACCCTGGGTGGAGATAATACTCGCCTGGCTACTGCAAATAATCCTCTAGTGCCTCTCTGATAAGTGACAAACATCGGCATACTAGTGGTATGTGTCTCATGAACTTCATGTTGATATGAAGGTTCACCTGCCTCATGAACAACCTCCGAAGGTACTTGAGAAGCTGTGAAGAAATCATTAGAAATGAAATCCTCCCATGAAATACCCTGCAAGCCGAGCTAATGCATAACCACAATTTTGATGAGTGTAAAGTGATAGATACTGCTATACTGCTGCTCAGGATTTTTCCTTTGCACGAGAGTGGTCATCTTCTCAATATTCTGACACATGAAATAAGCGAGGTTCATCATCGTCACCCTGGTAAAATGCATCAGCAACTTGATATGATAGGCATAAAGACGTGAAAACCGACCTTCACAACTGAAATATTTGATAATAAGTTTCATCAGAGGAGCATATGAATCCTTTAGGAACCGGAAGGGAAAAACTCTGCTGAGTTGTCTCACAAAACTAGGCTTGATATATGGCTCATAGTGTACCCTGTCAACCTACTACCTTTTGTTCCATTGTTCTCCAACATTTGGTATTTCGGTTGCTTGAGAGATAGTTTCAAGTGTTAAAGTGAATGTCACACCTGCAAGGGTGACTTGACCATCATGTAAATGCAACACAAACAATCGGGCCAACTCTTGATGATGGTGGACCCTAGCAACCATTTCACAAAATTGATAACAAGACTGCTGTTGAAAACATGCCATAGCAAGAGGACAAGCCTACAATTCAGCCAATGAAGTAGGCTCTTCCCTCACATGTCTATCACTCTTATGAGGTCTTCTAGGTGCATGCAATTCAGTTGTGGAGTCACTGTCTCGGTCATAAGAGGTATCTGTCTCCATGATGTCCAAAGTCTATATTGTCTTGGATGAATATGAGGAGTTTGGTGTCTTTGGTTTTGTTGCCAAATATGTGATAATAAGTGAGGGACTATGGAGGGAAAGGTAGGGGAAATGATGGAATATGGTCAAGTGAAATCTGTTGAAAATGCAGCAAGATGATGGAGCTTAGTGAAATGAAGTCGCCTTCACTAAGTGGGCCCGCAGGCAAATTCTGGCGCAAAATCTATTTTTAGACTATGTCTATTTTTAGACATATGGAGCATGGTTCGGGGATTCCAGTTTGAGATTCTTGAAGTATGTGTCATGTTGGTAAAAAATAGATGAGACTCTATTTTTGAGGTCAAAGAGGTCGAAGTCTATTTTTAGACTGCCTCTCCTTAAAACAGGGAAGTCAAATATTATTTACCCTTAATAATATTTAGACTATAAACAGCAGTTTACTCTCTTGGAGCACTTCGGTTCGAGCTACAGAAGTGGCTCATGCATCTGACAGAGGAATCACGTGGTTCCCAAGGGTTTGATGGCATCATGCATGGTTGACTTCAGTTGGACTTCAGTGGCAGAAGTTTGGAGGAGTTAATGAGACGGATAGTGGAGTTGTGTTCTGTTTATTTTAGTTGAACTAGTTGAGATTAGTTTAACTAGCTAATCAATTAGTTATGAGTGGAGTGAATTAAATATTATTTAATTCATTAATTAGTAACTCATTATTCAACTCAAGAACACATCGGTTCACTACAGTGCATGATCAGTTCAATGGAGACCAGTGAAAGAGGTAGATGAAAGGGTGGAGTTAGCTATCAGTTGTGACTATACTGTTGCTATTTGCAACACACAGATAGGTGGAGTAAGCCCATGAGGATTGCGCAGTTCAGGCTGGTGGTTTATCTATATAAAGAGGCCATCCCATAACATTGAAACACGCAATAGAGGCAAGGCAATTGGCGGTGAGTTTTGAACCAGTAACCTGTTCAAAACTGAGCTAGATTGTGAGTAACTGTATGAGAAAGTACTGAGTACTTGTGAGGAGTATTGTAATGAGTTTGTTACTTGATTTATCCATTATAATATACACAATAGCTGCGGGGTTTTCAGCTATAAGCTTTCCCCATACATACTGTGTTAATGTGTATGATGATTTGATGTGTTATCGCTTGATTTTATTTCCGCATGTTTGATGATCTCAGTGGAAGAGATTATGTGTTGCATATAAATTCGAATTGTATGTGATCAGGATAGTCTCGGTGGATAATTAATCATTATTCAGCAAATTTCTACATGGTATCGGAGCTATTGAAGTTCAGATTGATCATCACAGTGATTACAAACTTATTTTGGTAGACAGAGTCTGCATGCGGGCCAGGTAGCCTCCGGATTCATCTTTCTTCGGAAAGTGAAAGGTCTGGTAAACGCCCCTTGCAGTTGATCTCTGTGCTAGAAATAATTTGTTCTCACAGATCTAGAGCGGTTGAGCTTTGAGGTGGAATTCAAAGTTTTGCAGCAGTTTTGTTTTCTTGGTGCCAGTGTTGAAAATGTCTTTCAACGGTTTGCGACTCGAATATGCTCTTGAAGGCAGTTCGAATTATGTTGCATGGAAGGATTGCATGGAGGCAGTATTAGAAGATAATGGTCTGAAGGAGTTCGTAGATACGGATGTCCAAAAGCCCACTGATCCTGCTGAAGTCGAAGCATGGCAAAAGAAGATGGCGAAGTGTCGAAGGATCCTGTTGGAGGGCGTCGAGGATCATATTGTATCCAGCCTGCATGGAAAGGCTACTCCATATTTAATGTGGAAAGCTTTGACGGATCTATTCCAGAGTAAGAGCGACCAAAGGAAGCTGGCGCTCAAAGATAAGCTCAGGAACATCAAGATGGAGAAAGGCGACAGTATCGCCAAATACCTCACGAAGTTCACTCAATGCAGAGATGAGCTGGGAAGTGTGGGGGTGACTGTCGAAGACGAGGACATGGTCAACCTAGCTCTCCTTGGTCTTCCGAAGGCTTGGCACTCATATCAAGATAGTGTCAATGGTTGGGAGAAGCTACCGGGATGGGAGCGCCTTTGGGCGGATCTCATGCAGGAGGAGATAAGGAGGACTACTCGAGATGGATCTTCATCAAAGGGAGCTGATGAAGAAAACTGCGCTTTGGTGTCCAAAGCTAAGAAAGGGAAGGGCAAGAAAACCTCTCATTCTGGAGCTAAGGGCAAGAAGCAGGATATGGCGAAAGTGAAATGTTTTCACTGCCATGATCACGGACATTATGCTACCAATTGTCCAAGGAAGAAGAAGAACAAGCAAGCGGGAAGATCTGCAGATGGAGAAGCTTTGGCTTCACAGTTCGAGCTTGACTTTTCACTGATTGCATGCTTGGTTTCAAGTGTGTTGGGATCGGTATGGTTCTTGGACAGCGGTGCGTCATTTCATATGATGGGAGATCGAGAGTTGTTCTCAGATCTGGAGGACAAAGATTTGGGTGTGCACATCGAGATGGGCGATGATGGTAGATACAGTGCGACTGGTATCGGTACCATATCCTTTTAGAGGGAGTCTGGTAAACCCTTTGTACTGAAGGATGTCATGCATGTACCTGGATTGAAGAAGAACCTGATTTCTGTGGCGATGTTGGAGGATAAGGGGTATGATGTGGTCTTCAACGAAGGAAAAGCCTTCCTGCGCAGTAAGACTACTGGAGAGACCCGGAAGATAGGGGTTCGAACTAAGAACCTTTATCAGTTGCAGGTAGATGGCTGCGCAGCTATGGCATGCAAGGCGGGAGAAGTGGTGAGCCGGGATGATGAGGATGAACTGTGGCACAGGAGATTGGGCCACCTTCACCATGGAGCTTTGAAGATTCTGCAGCAGATTTCTACTGGGCTTCCTAAGGGCACTCTTGCGCAGTCAGATCAGTGCAAGGGGTGTACTTTAGGGAAGTATGTGAAAGCCACCTTTCACGAGAAGGATAGTCGCTCCACGACGATCCTTGAGAGAGTTCACACAGACGTGTGTGGTCCTTTCTCAGTTGCTTCGACAGCAAAGCACAAGTATTATGTGATCTTTGTTGATGATTTCTCTCGAAAGTGCTGGATCTTCTTCATGCGGAAGAAGAGCGATACATTCGCGAAGTTCTGTGAGTTTAAAGCATTGGTTGAGAAGGAGTCAAGGAAGAAGGTGATTGCTCTAAGGAGTGATAACGATGGTGAATTCATCTCGGCTGAATTCAAGGAGTTCTGCAGCGCAGAAGGGATTCGGAGAGAGCTCATCGCACCCCATAACCCACAGCAGAACGGGGTGGCTGAGCGGAAGAACAGAACGATCGTGGGTGCTGCACGGGCGATGTTGCATGATCGGGGCCTACCCCTTCACTTGTGGGCTGAGGCATGCAATACAACAGTGTATGTGCAGAACCGTTGTCCTCACAAGGTTCTTGGCATGAGTACACCGGAGGAGGCTTATTCTGGCAAGAGGCCTGATATTTCCCATTTGCGAATTTTTGGTTCTCCTGTCTACATGCATGTGAAGAAGGATGCGAGAAGGAAGCTGGATCCAACTGCTGAGGTTGGAATATTTGTGGGGTACACTGATACACCTCACAACTATCGGGTGTATTTGTCAGACAGTCGCAAGACTGTTGTGCGACGGGATATAAAATTTCGGGAGGAGAAAGCCATGCAGTGTTCGCTTGAGAGGGAGCTACACTTGCATGCAGATGAGGAGCTGTTAGTTCCTAAGGAGGAGCTTCCGGATGTGGATCAGCCACAAGAGGAGGTTCAGGAGGTGGAAGAAACCACCCAGGCAGCGCCAACCATCAGAGGGCGCATGCGCACTACAGAAGCTGAGCGACTGGCTCGGGATGCGAAGAAGGTTGTAGGACCACCTACAGCACAGCGCAGACAGAGACAGTCACCGGATCGGTACACTGGATACATGGCTCTTATGAGTCAATGTGTTGTGACAGAGCCATCCTCTTTTGAGGAAGCTGTGGAGGAACCCGCATGGGTTGATGCCATGATCGAAGAATATGATTCGATCATCAGGAACAGTGCATGGGAGATTGTCCCAAGATCGGTGGGGAAATCAGTGGTGGGTTCGCGATGGATCTACAAGGTGAAGCAGGCGGCTGACGGGAGTGTGGAGAAGTACAAGGCGAGATTTGTCGCCCGTGGCTTTTCATAGATCGAGGGGATTGAATATGAGGAGACTTTTGCACCTGTCGCAAGGTACTCTTCCATACGGACGATCCTTGCTCTCTCAGCGCAGATGGGGTGGCACATTCATCAGATGGATGTGAAGACTGCATTCCTCAATGGAGTTATTGAGGAGGAGGTGTACATAGAGCAGCTTGAAGGTTTCGAGATCTTCAGCAGTGAGTCGCATGTGTGCCGACTCAAGAGAGCACTGTACGGGCTGAAGCAAGCACCTCATGCTTGGTACACTCGGATAGACAACTACTTCACCGGGCTTGGATTCTCCAAGAGTGAGGCGGATCCAAACCTGTACCAGATTGTGGTGGAGGGGAAGCTGTTGATCATCGTACTGTATGTAGATGATCTGATTTTGGCTGGCGTTGAGCAGTTGATACTTTCATGCAAGGAGGATCTTGCACGAGAGTTTGAGATGAAAAACTTGGGCATCCTTCATTATTTCCTGGGATTGGAGATTTGGCAGCGTAGCGGAGGACTGTTTGTTTCTCAGGGCAAGTATGCCCGGGAGATTCTGGAGAGGTTCAACATGCAAGGCTGCAAGCCTGTTGACACTCCTCTTCCTGGTGGTTGGAGGAAGGAGGATGCTACTTAAGCGGAGGTAGTGGATGCCACTGTCTATCGACAGTTGGTGGGGTCGCTTATGTATCTGGTCAATACACGACCCGATATATGCTATGCAGTTAACCAGCTTTCGCAAGCTATGGTTAAGCCTACCAAGCTCTTTTGGAAGGAAGGCAAGCATGTATTGCACTATATTAGAGGCACATCGGGATATGGTCTATGGTACATACAGGAGGATGGAGCGAAGCTTTACGGCCGCGTGCAGTGGGCGAGGGAGTCAAAGGCAGGAAGAGCACATACGGGATTTTCAGCATTCGGTCGACAACGATTTCACAGTACGGCGAAGCGAGAATCCGTGGCCTCAGTTGCTTAGAGGCCCAGTACATGGCTCGGTTCAGCGAGAGGAGGCCGAGTACATGGCGGCCTAGCTTAATTTGCATCTTGAGGCTATTTGGATGAGAAGATCCTCGCGGGATTGTTCGGGTTGCATTTGGAGCCTACGGTGATCTGCTGTGATAACAGTTACAGCTTAAACTCTCGGCCAATCCGGTATTTCAATACAATCCGGTATTTCATGATAGGTCCAAACACATCGACATTAGGTACCATCATATCAGAGATTGTGTTCAGCGGAGAATCATGATGCTTTCATATGTTCCCACGGAGGATCAGGATGCCGACATCCTGACGAAGGCGCTCACCGGGAGCAAGTTCGAATTCCACAGAGGCAGGATAGGGGTTGCAGATAATCCATATCTTGCTGAGAGGGAGTGTTGAAAATGCAGCAAGATGATGGAGCTTAGTGAAATGAAGTCGCCTTCACTAAGTGGGCCCGCAGGCAAATTCTGGCGCAAAATCTATTTTTAGACTATGTCTATTTTTAGAAATATGGAGCATGGTTCGGGGATTCTAGTTTGAGATTCTTGAATTATGTGTCATGTTGGTAAAATAGATGAGACTCTATTTTTGAGGTCAAAGAGGTCGAAGTCTATTTTTAGACTGCCTCTCCTTAAAACAGGGAAGTCAAATATTATTTACCCTTAATAATATTTAGACTATAAACAGCATTTTACTCTCTTGGAGCACTTCAGTTTGAGCTACAGAAGTGGCTCATGCATATTACAGAGGAATCATGTGGTTCCCAAGGGTTTGATGACATCATGCATGGTTGACTTCAGTTGGACTTCAGTGGCAGAAGTTTGGAGGAGTTAATGAGACAGATAGTGGAGTTGTGTTCTGTTTATTTTAGTTGAACTGATTGAGATTAGTTTAACTAGCTAATCAATTAGTTATGAGCGGAGTGAATTAAATATTATTTAATTCATTAATTAGTAACTAATTATTCAACTCAAGAACACATCAGTTCACTACAGTGCATGATCAGTTCAGTGGAGACCAGTGAAAGAGGTAGATGAAAGGGTGGAGTTAGCTATCAGTTGTGACTATACTGTTGCTATTTGCAACACACGGATAGGTGGATTAAGCCCATGAGGATTGCGCAGTTTAGGCTGGTGGTTTATCTATATAAAGAGGCCATCCCATAGCATTGAAACACACAATAGAGGCAAGGCAATTGGCGGTGAGTTTTGAACCAGTAACCTGTTCAAAACCAAGCTAGATTGTGAGTAACTGTATGAGAAAGTACTGAGTACTTGTGAGGAGTATTGTACTGAGTTTGTTACTTGATTTCTCCATTATAATATACACAATAGCTACGGGGTTTTCAGCTATAAGCTTTCCCCATACATATTGTGTTAATGTGTATGATGATTGGATGTGTTATCGCTTGATTTTATTTCAGCATGTGTGATGATCTGAGTTGATCTGAGTGGAAGAGATTATGTGTTGCATATAAATTCGAATTGTATGTGATCAGGATAGTCTCGGTGGATAATTAATCATTATTCAGCAAATTTCTACAAAATCTGTCAATTGAAGAGTCTAGGGACAGTCACTTGGTTTTTTAGGATATCATTGGGGTTTGGGAAATCTATAATTAGGATGTGGGATAATGGGAATGGGATAGGAAATGAGTGATCTAGGGATATAAGGGAATATGGAAATGGACTAATGTAACAAGATAGTCAGTGAGGAGGGAATGATAGGGTGGGGAAGTAGGAGTGATGACAAAAAACCAAATGATAAACCCTAAAGGAGCATTCTTCAAAGAAGATAATAGGGTTTGAATTTTTTATTTAAATCCTCATAAACAATATAAGACCATGTTCATTGGCAATGGAGAGGTTGCTTGACTTACTTGAACAAAGAGGGACCAAGAAGATTTGGAGTTTGAAAGGAATGGCAATAAATTTTCTTTCCGGCCCTATGCGTCGCACAACAAACCGTCGCACAGCTTCAATGCGTCGCGCAGGAGAAATTTTACACAGTGGGAGCTAACCCAATGCGTCATGCTCGCCCAATGCGTCACGACACCTAGTCAATGCATCACGCGACTGAACTTGCAAAAATTTCGCCTTCAAACTACTTCTTTTTCTCTTCACGAATTCTCCTTAGCTCACTCTATTCTCTTGGCATACAAATGAACTTTGGAAAGATGAAAATGTTTTATATGCCAAGGATTTTGATTCTTCTTTTCAAAAAACCCACTTTGCAATGTTTCAGACTTTGACATTTAAAAAAAAAACTCTGTTTTGCTTCATTTGTCTTTTTAACTGAATGATGAGCTTTATGTTTTTTCTACAGGGAATGGATGGCTGGAGCTTTGACAAAGGCGACCAGGGTTGCCAGTGAAAGTATTATTACAAATGAAATAACTTGAAATCACATTACATTTATACATAAAGATGAAAAACTCTATTTAGGAAAAATACATTAATAAGCATATGATGATGAGATTTTTAGCACTGAAACCTTATTTCCAAATCCTCATGTGCCTGCTGACCATTATTGGGCATTCTGAAGAGCTTATTAATGAAACCCTAGACCTAATGACACTAAGACCCTAAAAATGAATTTTTGCAAACTATGAGACAAAAAATGACTGTAAATGATTTTAATGAACAAAAATAGGCCAGCAGGTAAAGGACATGAGGAAAATGAACAACAAGCCACTACCGTCAGATAATCCATGCTCCTAATGGAATGCAGCTGACTGAGTGAGACACCTAATATGCAATGCAACAAGAGAAATTTTGATCACTGACGGAGACATGAAGATACTGACACTAACACTTTGCAGAGCAGCCTTGCATGGGGCTACCTGCATATGAAATGCACTTAGGCCCTTTAAAGCCTGCTTTGGTGAGCTCTCATATGCTATACAATAAGCTTCAAACCATGGAAACCTTTGCTTGATGAAAGTCTTGCTTGATTTTTTTTGTTTCTTGTCTTAGGGCATGTAGCAACTAAAATGATAGGGAATGATAGACCCTTGATCATTGGTCCTGGAGATGATGCCCAGTTAACTAGGTCATTGGGAATGGTGCCCAAATTTACCTATAACACAAAGAATCAAGGATGATGGCACCAATATTTATCTTGCTTCACTAAGATTGGAAAGTGAAGCACTTATTTGGTGGGAAGCCAAAAATCAAGAGGACATGAAGAAAAATGGTAAGGTATTAGCCTCTTCGAATGATTTTGTTGCTACCTTGAGTATAAAATTTTATCAGGTAGCATACATGCAAAAGGCGATAATGGATTGGAAAAAATTTAGGAGAGGTAAAGGACAAAGTGTGCAAATCTATACTCAAGAATTTAGGAGAATAACAGTAATATTGGGTGTGGATTTGACATATAAAGAAAATATTTTAAAATACAATAGAGGTTTTCATAGTTACCTAAGACATATTATTCTAATGTTTAATCCTTCAAGTTTATTTGAATTTTGTGTATAGGCCACACATCTAGAGGCAAGCGAGAAACCTATTTCAGATGAGAGAAGTGAGAATACCCTTGAGTCTGGACAAAAAGGAAAGGGTAAGTACAAGGGTAAACGAAAGAAGAATGAATTCATAAATTTGGAGAAAGATAAACTCACATGAAAACATTTTTTTAAAGATGGCCATGGTGAAGATCATTGTTGGAAACTTCATCTAGAGATGAGACCCAACAAGATTAGAAACAAGGCAAAGGAGAAAAAAACTACAACAATACAACATAATTTAGGTTCTAATTCTGGAGATGAAACAAAGATCGAGCAATGGGTTCGAAAGGTAAGGAAATTGAAAGTACTAGTTCTTCAAGTTGTCTAAATGATACTATAGATGAAGAAACAAGAATTCTGATTTTCCAGATTAGAGTTGTTTCAAAACATACCAATATTGACACACTATTTGATAGTGGTTCACAAGAAAATATTATTTCTAAATACTTAATCAAGAATTTTAATTTAGAGACCATTCCTCATCCAAGGCCTTATCCTTTAGGTTGGATATGTAAGAATTAAAATTTGTAGGTGACGAGGAAGTGCATACTTAGATTTGCAATCACTGCAAACTATCTTGATGAAGTTGAACTTGGTGTAATTCCACTTGATATTTGTGGTATAGTTTTGGGAAGCCCATATAATTATAATAGGAAAGCGATATTTCATCACCATGAGAATAAGTATCACTTGTTCAATAATGGGATTGAGTACATTATTAGATTGCATAGTAAGAAGATGAGTTTCTCTCTTTTGAATGTTGGAAAAATGAAGAGAATTGTGAGTGCTAGTAAAAAATATGCTTTGTTAATTTTCAAGAATGAAGATGTTGTGAATGAGACCTTTCAAGGAAATGCATCAAATGAAAAATCTATTTTCATTGAGGTTTCTAATGGTTTTGATAATAATTTTTAGGAGTCTAGCATGTTATCTTCTAAAAGAGGTAAACAAGATGAGGTAAAATTGCAGGAGCATGCATCATTGCTGAACAGTGAGTGGACAAGATGCCAGTGTAAGAGAATGCAAAGGTCAAAGAGAAAGTGCCAAAGAAAATTGGCAAAGAGGGAATTGGGTCCAAAATTTATTCTTATGGGTTTCACAAAGTCTTGACTTTAAAATGGGATGTTGCATGGCAATGGATATCATAGTTGGTCAAGAGTCGAGCCAAGCACAAGGTGAGACATGTTCAGAATCATCATGTCGACAACGTTAAAGGTGATAAGAATGTTAAGTTGTTTAATTTTCCTTTGATTGACGACTGAGGAAGAATGTTTTTAATCCTTAAAGGAAAATTTTCTATTCTGCACATTGTGGGAAATTTCAGCAAGATGGTATCTATAACAACATGTCAAGGTCTTTAAAGTCAGGGAAAATGATTAGTTTTCATGAAAAGCTCAAATTGTTGCATTCAATAAAATTTCAATGGATTGAGACTGGAAGGGTGAGGGATATGTACCCTCATCTATTTTTTGATGGATAAATATCTTTTGGAGGTCCAAAAGCTTCCAATGGGGAGGAATGTTCCATTGGATCAGATTTATGCTCAAAATTGAAAGTTGTCGAAATGGACTCAAACCTGAATGACCGCGTAGATCTTGTCGTTCTGAATTTGCTGCAACTCATTTCGCAAAAGCCTGATGTTGTATGCTCCTGCAATCATGTTTTGTTCGTTTATGGGAACAAATAAAAATTTTTGTTTTTGGATGTATAGGCTACATAGTCAGTAGCCTGTACTGCTGACTGGGCCTGACATGGTAGCTCACTTGTCCTCTTCGGCCAATTCCTAGTTGACACCTGGGACTATGTGATTGGTTTTAGTTTGGATGGTTTTTTATTGGTTAGTGGAATATTGTGGTGGCCCAATGAGGGAGTGCCATGTTTTCTAATCGGTGGTTGCCACGTGGCCTCCAATCACTAGTCCATAATTTTGTTAAGGGGCCATGCCGAATCCCCGAGGAGTCGAACATGAGACCTCATCCAACTAATAAAGTCCTTCTACCATCTGCACTACATGTGGTTCTTACCACTATTGTTCGTGACTTCTATTTAAGGTTAATTTTTTTGGCCATCGGGGGCTGGGACCGGGGTTAACCCCCGACCCCTGTCCACGGATGAGGGTTAAGGGCTAATCTCGACCAAAATTTTATATGTCATATTCAATGTATAATTAATTGAAGGGGTGACGCTGAGTTAAACCACGTCACAACCTTAAAAAATAAGTTGAAACCAAAGTCTATGGGTGCCATATATCATGGGGGGCAGATATAGCACCACCAAACCATCGCTTGTACCTTATATCCAAAGCCAGGGTGACAGGTTGTACTAGTGGTTGTTGTGGTAGGTTGGAGCAATAATTCACACAGTGTAGGCTCTACATATGTTGCCATGGTTAAACTTGATGTACAATGAGTATATTAACAGGTTTTGCGACCAGCTACAAGACCATCGAGAAATCACATGCAGGCTGGTTGCCAACTTTATATGTCATGGTCCAATGAATGTTAGCCACAATCACAGCCCACGTTAAAATGTTCAAACCAAAATTGAAATTGAAGTTGAAAATGGCAGGAATTTGTTCAACAAGCCATGAAATTAACGACCATAAGTGAACAACGTGCCACATTTTTGGCAGGTCATGGGCCAACCGACGAAAATTAATGAAGCGGCATTTTTCACCCGACATAGAGAGAATCTCACTGGTGTGGGAAAAAATTCTACCCTACGTCACCGACAAAGCCTGAAATTGTATGACAGATTACAGAAGGTGTGATTTGTAGGAAAAATAGGGCAAAAAATTGAGGAGATCATAAATTTTGTAGTTTTTAGCCTTTTTGGGAGCAGAAAGAGACTATAAAGGGGTTTTTTATAGTTCTAAAGCCATTGAAGCTATCATTGAATCCATTCGAACATTGTAAATTGTGGTAAGCGCCATTTTTTGAGCATAATTAAAGAGGCCCAACCATTGGAAGTTGGACCAGGAGATGTAGCCCAAGAGGGGTGAACTCCTTCATCATTTGTTGTGTTTTATTTACTGTTATGATGATGCTTTCTATTGTTTTTTGCAAAAAATGAACTGTTTGTTCATTTTTATGTGTTTAATAATTTCACATAAGAGGCTTAAAAACCAAATGTAATCACTTGCAAAATTTACATAATCCTCAAGCACTATACAAATCAATAACACTTCTTTTCATACTGCAGCAAAAATGACCCCATTTATGGCAATTTATGGATATCATCCACCATCAATCACATCATATTTAAGATATATTTATAAGGTTCAAGAAGTGGAAGATCACATTGAGCATCGAAAACAAGTTCTCCAACTCTTAAAGGATAACCTCACTCTGGCACATAATCGAATGAAAGAAGGTCGATCAACATTACAGTGGAAGAAGTTTTTATGTAGGGGAATGGGTATTTTTACGGCTACAACCATACAATAAAATGTCCCTGAAGAAAGATAAGAAGGAAAATAAATTATCACCCAAGTACTATGGTCCTTAAAAGGTTTTGCAAAATATTGGTACCATGGCATACAAACTGAAGTTGCCTGCATATTCCTGAGTATGCCCAGTTTTCCATGTTTCATGCTTAAATAATATTATTGGTGATAAGCTCCTAGTTTAAATAGTGTTCCCAAAAATTGACGAAGAAGGAAAAATTATATTTGAGGCTGAAGTAGTCACAGAAACAAGAACCCGAAAACTACAAAATCAATTAATTTTAGATTATCTCATTAAGTGGAAGAAATTACTTGATGAAGACTCCACATAGGAGGATGATAATTTTAGACAGAAGCATATGGAACTACTCAAGCATTGAGGACAACACATTTGTGAATGATAGGTGCATGTTAGTTCCCTATAATGCTAGTGTATTCCCCTTATTGTTATTGTTAGTATAGCCACCTATTTTTATTGTTTCGCCCATGTATCTCCCATGTTGTTATTGTTGTGCCACATAAAATCCCACTATTATCATTGTTATTTCATTACATTATCATTGTTATGTAGGTTCTTATTATATTATGACCCCTTATACTCTTGATAAATTATAATTTGTATCATTCAAGAATTTTTCATTTATGTGATGTAAAGGAGGTTTCTCCCTCGAAGATGCTAATTTTTAAGTGGTTGAAATATCTCTTTTGTTATTTGGTTACATATCAGAGAGGAAAATATTTCCTCACAAAGAGGAAGGGAATGGGAGAAAAAATAAATTCGACAGAGAGGAGAATTTAGAGGAAAAAATAGACCAATTGAAGAATCCAAGATTTTTTTCTAGTGGAGGTGGATTTCCAAGAATTGATCAAGCCATGAAGAGTGGTTTTACTTGGGATGGAAGAACCCATTAGGAATTTTTTGGATTGATTAAGTTGATGGCTAAGAGACAGAGACACTCAAGTACTTGAATTCATAGGAAACACGAACTGTGGCCCTGGACTAGGAACTTTGGTGTTTGCATTCTATGAATAACTACTTAAATAGAGAAATATCCATGTATCCATGGTATTTTATCTAGCTAAGGAGCCTTCCAATATATATTTCTCTTCCTCTTATGGTTTACCAAAGGGTTGAGGAATCCACAATCATGGTTTCCTTAGGAAATTACTGGGAAGTTTGTGGACTGAAGAACCTAATAAATTATCAGTAGTTTTTCCAATTGAAGGATATTCCCATATTCACATATAAACTCTCCTCTTTTCAATAAGAGTGGTATTTCCCATGTAATGAAGAAACCACTGGGAAGGTTGTAGACTAAAGAACCTACTTACTAAACAATAGTTTATCTAGCTATTGAAACTTCCTATGTTATGATGAAGCTATCCTTCTGGACTAGAGATGTGATTTGCGTATGCTTACAAAAGAAAAATATGATTAAGTTGACCATGATCAGGCCATATGGCATGACAGAGGGAAACATATTGAGAATAGTTGATGGAAGTGCATCCATATATGATTTGGTTATCTGATTGATTGGTGGGTAAAGGTGGGTTACCTTTAGAGGCCTTGTTTCAGCCAGAAGTATTGGTTTCACAATGTTAATCAATCCTCCTCAAGCTTTGGAATCCTGCTCGAGGTGAAAACTATCAAAAATATTTGGGTACAAGTTATATATGACTGGGTGGAGAGTTAGAGTCCCAATCTCAATTTCCATGCTCCTATCATTTTATAAGTTATTACTTATGTACTTGTGCATTTGAATCTTATGTACATGTTTATTGTACTTTTTTTAATGTTAAGGAAGAGTGATTTCCTATATGAATGTGGAATGCAAAATCCTATGCAATTATTTTAGGAATGGTATAATTCTTGTATTTAATTCCTTATCGTGAATTTAATTAAATTTCTTGAATAAAACTTGCATGTGAATTTATGTGATAATATGAGCATGAAATCAGTCTAATTTTCCTTTGTCTAAAATAGATGGGTGAATATTTTTTAATAAATAAATTCTTGCATTGAAATTTTCTGAAGATATATATATATATATATATATATATATATATAACGTAATAATGAATATTGTTCTAGGATTTGGGTTTCAAGATCTATAAACAACTTTCATTGAAATGTTGAAGATTGGCATATGTGTCTACGAACATAAATAAAAGCTAAGTAGGGATAAGCCTTTTTACATAAATATTGAGCTCAGGTGTGATGGCCACTTTCATATAAATAAATAAATAAATATATATATATATATATATATATATATATATATATATATATATATAACGTAAAAATGAATATTGTTCCATGATTTGGGTTTCAAGATCTATAATCAACTTTCAAGCTCATCCATAAAATATACAATTTCCATGACGTCAAATAGACATTATAGGAAAAAATATTAAACTCTATTGAAGGTCAGAATAGGTTCGGGTCCACCAATACCTTAGAAGCATGGTTGTGACATATGCATATGTGATATAACCATGAGTGTTGGTGTGATGAAATAATGTGATGGTTCAATGATCAGAAAAAATATATAAAATGTGGAACCTCCCTAATTTCAGTGGGGTACGTGGGTGGGAGGGAAAGGGGGTGGTCTGCGGTGATCCTCATTCAATATATCTATTGGGTGACATATGGAAATGGAGATAAATATGATGAAAGCGATAGAATCATACCCAAAAAATGTGAACGTGGACACACCTATGACATGGTAGAGGGGGGTCCACATTTCATATCATTTATTGAATTATAAATCCACCACCACTATTCGATAAGAGGGAGGGGCCTTTGGAGGGGAATGAAGAAATATCTTCAAGAAATTATGAGTATAAAAGGTCGAAAAAATAATAAGTATAAATATCTCAATATAGGCTTAAGTCAAGTTGGATTGGAAATTCGGAGAGGCTAGGAGTCATCCCTAGTCGATGTTTGGTTTTGGTTTGGGTTTTTTCCTAGTCAGGTCTGTATCTGGTTGGTTGGACTAGTCAAGAATTTGATGCAGTTGGGCCAAGCTACCAGGTAATAGAATCAATAGTCAGGGGTCGAACAAGGTTGGAGGTCTTGGGTTGGTGCTATAGGTGCATGCAAAATTGGGTTTCATGGCTTGACTCAACCTTTCATGAGTAAGGTGGAGCTCTAGGCCTAAGTAATGTGGTATATGCCACAATGGTGTAACATTGACACTTATCTCAAGGTGAGGTCAGCACATGAGCACCACACAGCATGGCCATAAATAGAGGGGAAAAATGTTGAGTGGACATAACTTCTAATCTAGAAACTGAATTTGGGGTAAATTTTATATCACCAAAAAGGTCTGAGCGAGATGGAAACAATGGCGTTGTTTATTTTTGGTTTTGAAGAAGCTAAAAAGTTACTAAACATTTAGACCCCATTTCCATAATTCAACCTTGGAAGTTAGGTTAATATAACATCCATATCCTTACATCTTAGTTTGGTCTAGGGAGGTGAGGGGGTGTGTTATAGAGTCGTACCATAGAAAAGGTGTCAACACTCGATATTTGGAGCTAAAGTCGAGCTCTAGGTATATGTTAGGCCTCTGTAATTTGCAAGATTGGAAAGAACAAATGTTGTAGAGCCTACATCAAAACAACTTTGGAATCCTAGGATCTAGCCCTCCTAGATTCAGAGAGGGATCTCTCTATATAAGTTCTTTTAGAATATATGATCTTTATGCTATGTTTATGATATTAGGCTAGTTATGAAGAACAAGGGTTTTTGTTTGTTTTGGTTGGGTGAGATATCATCAAAAATGAAGGAAGTCTTTTGAAGGGTAAAGGTATGAGCAGGTTGATAGAAGGGTTCAGCTGATAGGATAAGTAAGAGGCAGTGTCAATCCATTGGGCTATGGAGTCATAAAGGATTTAATTGGACAACAACTTCCAAGAATGGTCTATGGGGCAAGTCATCTATATCAAAGGATCTTTTAAGATTGATTTATCGCATGAAACATCAAGAAGTGGTGAAAGAAGTAAACATATAAGAAAAACAAAGGGCAGATTAAGATCAAGTAATAACTTTGAATCTATCCTGCTTTCAGTATGCTCTTAAGGGAAAACAAAGAATAGCCTAAGATCAAGTAAAGACTTTTAACTTAGCCTGCTTTCAGCATATTCTCAAGGAAACAGTTTAAAACAAAGAAATAGCTTAAGATCAAATAAGGACTTTTAACCTAGTCTGCTTTCAGCATATTCTCAAAGGAAAATAATTAATATAAACAATAAACAGTAGCCTAAGATCATCTAAAGACTTTTAACTTAGCTTGCTTTTAGCATACTCTTTAGGAAAACTTTCAAAGACAATATCTCATGTTATACTCAGGAAACATGGGATCACCAACACTTCACTGGTTATACTCTATTGATTTATCCTCAAAAACAAAGTTAGAAGAAAAAATAAATATAAAGATTTATCAGTGAGATTTAGGGTACTCTATAGTAAATCCTAATCTATATTTGCTATTCTTTATCAAAGAAAAGTGGACAGTATGAAAAAATAATTAAAATAACAATCACAGAAAGAAACACATCACCGTTGACATAGACCAAGATCCCATAAATAAGCTTGTATTACGATGTTCAAACCAGTTACAATCTTCAAGTCCAGTGGGTCTTTACAGCTTCAAACTTCTCATCTCAGCCTATCTTTCTTCAATTACAAATAGAGCTTCAACAACCTCAGTAACTATTTACACTAGATGAGTATTCAACAACCAACATTTACAATGGGTTCCTCAAATGATATTTATATAAAAAATGAGGAGGTGGAGTGAAAGGAAGAGTTATTGTTCAATTAATATAGAGTTATGGCTTCTCGGCCTTTGGGAGTCACAATGGAGAAGATTTAAGATTTTTGGCTTTTTTAGTTGATTTTTTTTACATTAAGTTTCATTAACTCAGTCACTTTAGTTGACCTTTGAGGATTTTGGTAGGCTGGCAATAACTTCTAAGCTGTCTTTGGCAAAATATCTCTGACTGTGCATTCAATTTGTATTCTTTTGAGGCAAATAAGCTGGCAGGTGGAATTCTGAGGATTAATTGCCTCACTGATGTGGATTTTGGGGGCGGTCTTCTGCTGATCTATTTCATTATGCCCCTTTTAAACAATGATTTGGACTTTAATATAGCTTTGAGGCCTTCTTTAATCATCTTTGGGCCTTTAAACCTTTTCTGCTGACTGTATTCACTGTTAATCATCCCCTTTCTTTGGTTTTCGGCCTTCATTTATTCCTTTATTTTCTTTTCAGGCTTTCTGTCTTTAATCCACTGTATTAACTTTTAAACTGTGTATTTACCCTTAAAATTGTAAGGTTAAACTTTAAACCTTCAACTTTTATGCGTGATCCTTTATCTTCAACCTCCACTGTCTTTTCCTTTCGCTATTGTGGACATTTGATTTTAACGCGTAGGGATTTGATTTGAATTACCAATATTTATGCAAAATTGATTAAAAAACCCGGAATTTACACCTGGGAAGCTCCTTTTCTGCATTGATTTGGCTTCATATGTAGTGATCTTTGGCCTTGTCCCTTTATGAACTGTGGGAAGGGTTTTTGTCTTTAAAACCACTTTCAAACCCTGCATAAAACCAACAAACACGTTATAAAATCTTGCGGGGTTTGGAAAATATTGCTTACAGAGGCTGGAAAAGGCAAAGGAGTAATATACAGAGGAATGGGATATGCAGGCGAAGGAGGAAAAAGTATGCAGAGGAGGCTTTATGGACAAAAACATGAAAACAAGGTTCAATTTTGAGTTTTAGCACAAAAATGGAAGAAAGTGGTTTTGCGAAAACCACAAATGATTTTCGCGCACGATTCAGGTGGTAAGTGGCTTATGTCTGAACGAACGCGATATCTTCCGTTAAGCGACATGTGTCCTCCCCAATACTGCCTATTTCACGTTCATTTTGCGCGATCAACTTTATTGGTGAAACGAGTGCGAAACTGACTTGGGACCATTAGATCTTCGCGTCGAAGATATACGGTCAAGAATGAGCATGAGGATTAGAAGTTGTGTGGTGGAATATATGGTGGGACCAGAGTATGACGTCAGCTCTTTTTTTTGGTAGCGGGATGGTTGATCAGTGGGGTTGGGTGTCGGGTTAAACGAGAACCATTAGATCAAATGAATCAACGGTGTAGATTGATCGCGAGGGGGAAAATATAAAGGGTAGTCCATAGGACGAGAGGGGAATGGAGAGTCGTTAGATCAATGAGATCTATGGCTAGGTTCATTTCATAGAGTGGTAAGGCAGGGGGAGTAAATGAAAAATAAAAGGTAAGGGAAGGGGGATAGAAAGAAAGGGAAGGCACAGTTCTGTGGAGTAAAAGGGACCGGGAGCCAGGAAAACCGGAGCTGGAAAGAAGAGGGGAAGGTAGGGTGAGAGCGTAACCATTGGATTAATAAAATCAACGGTGGGATTTTCCTGAGGAAAGAATGAAGCGGGGTGAAGGGGTATTGAATCGAATTGATGATAGCCATTGATCTTGATAGATCAATGGTGTAAATCCCATCGGGAATTTATTCATCAGCGGGGAAAATAAAGGGAAATGAAGGAAAGCAGTGTTTTTCGATGCGATGGGGGAATTTGCGATGCGATGAGTGCATCGTCATATCGCAAATCAATGGAAATAACAGGAAAAGGTATGAAGAATGAAAACACTGATATGCAATTGCGATGGGGCTAAAGCCTTGGTCATGGGTGCAATGTTCTATGGCGGGGAAGGAAAAAAAGGGTAAGGATCTAAAGCCTCGGATCGCATTGGTGGAAAATTGTTTATAAAGAAAGAAGGTTGGGGGGGGAAGGGAAAAGTCCGATGCCGATGGGCTTAGCGCTATGGCCACAGGGCCTGGTCTTATTGCAGCAAAAGGGCTTGGTGGCTTAAGTAGAAGGGGCTTAAGGCATAAAAAAGAGTGGAAAAGGCATTTTCGAAGTTTTTTAGGTGTTTACATGGAATATTTAGTGTTTCGATAGGAAAAAGGAGGATTTTTTAGTGTTTTTGATGGTTTTTTGAGGTTCTGGTAAGGGGAAAAAGGGATTCTAAACCATAAAAAGAGGTTTTTATGGGTTTTTTCAAAGGGAATGGAGGATAAAATGAGAGGAAAATGAGGGATATATAAAGGGGAAAAATGAATGAAAAATGGAGGAATAAAAAATCTTAAAACAGTTCTTTTTGAAACCAACAGGACTCCTTTGAAGGCTTTGAAATGGAGATATCAATGGATTGGATCTCTTAAGGGTAAAGGACACAGAGAGGCTTCAAGAATGAGTAATTTTCTATGAAAATAATCTCTTGAAGGCTCAAGACCTATTTTAGCCATCATTTGCCTGACAAAATTTACTGATGGCTAACAGTGGCTCCACTTGGGGATGGCAGCTCCTTGGAGGTGTCAAGAACTTCAGAGATAAATCTCTGGAAAGTAGATCAATGCCCTTATCCATTAAAAAAAATTTCTTCCTTGATCATGCTGCTTAAAAATATGATTAGTATGACATCAAACATAATAATTCATTCCCCAAACAACTACCTACACAGCCTACTTTTTCTAACATTTTTTCTTCATAAGGTGCACTTGGACTTGCAAACCTTTGACATCAATATTTTATTATTTTATTGAAAGCAAGAAACTAATCTAAATCTACCCTTATTTCTTCCATGAGTTCAAATTAAGCAGTTGAACTCATAAATTCTCTACCTAAGCTACTACTTGCCAGGCTTAAACTGTTTGACATATTTTATTCTCTATATTCTAAAACATAAAATTTAAAATACAGCCAAACAAGGATTAAGCAGTCTAATTTTCTATTGTGTCTATGGCTGTATGTACAAGCTGCACATAGACTTTATTTGCAGAAAATTTAAAACAAAATTTGAAGGGTTAAGATCTGAAAATTATAAAAACATCCTTCATTCTTCTTAAGACTTAGATTTTGATATGTTTTGAGTCATCCTTTTTCTTCTTTCCTGGTTTAGATTTTGGGCATGTTTGAACCAGTTTTTCTCTATCTCTTTGGCTCAAGTTTTGATCTAATTAGAGCTATTATTTATTAAACTTACAGGTTCAGGATTTAAGCTTGTTTGAACCTCTGTTTTTCTATCCTAATTTAGTTTGCTGATAAGCCCAGATTAAATTGTTTGGATAATCTAATTCACTAACCTATCAGCAGTAAATTGAAATCTATCTAGTCATGATTAAGCTGTATGACTAAATAGCAGTTCTTTATTTTGGTAATGGCATTTAGGCTTGTACACTTTCAGATTTTCTTTTCTTCTTTTTTAGTATGGAGCTGTACCTTTCTTATTTTATTTCTATCCTCTTTTCTCTTTTCTATTGTTTTTGTATTTTTTCCTTTTTTCAAATTTAAAAGAAGTGTTATATACAGTGAACAAAAAAGCTTGGAAACTTAAAATATCAGTTAATAGAAATAATTTTTGAGCATCGTTCCATTGAAAGGACCTCCAAAATATTCAGCTTCATCCAATTCCTGCAGAAAGAATGCATTGTTATCAATAGTAGATTGGATAAGATAAGGGCCTTGCCATAAATTATCAAATTTTCCATGTTTTCCCTTATATTCTCTCCTTGAATCCCATTTCAAAACTTTGTCACCAATTTTAAAGTCAGTTGCCTTGGTTTTATTTTCAAACAGCTTCTCAATGTTTTCTTATAGTTGTTGTGTTCTGATGTATACTTCTTCTCTAGTTTGCTGTAGACGTATAGTCTGGTTTATTCTTCTTGTCATATCATCATCTTCAGACTGTACTTCTTGGATCAACTTCATGACTGGCACTCCTAGACTGGTTGGAAATATTGCATCTGTTCCATAAACTAGCTGGTAAGGAGACATCCCAATCGACTTTTTAACTGTCATTATGTCTACCCATAATGCATGTACTAGCTTAGTGTGCCATGATTTCTTGTTATCTTCCAGCAACTTCTTGGTTATGTTTACCAAAATTTTGTTTGAGGATTCTGCCAAACCATTACCTTGAGGGTAATAGGCTGTAGAATGACCCAATATAATCTGATATTTATGACAGAATTCCACCATCTTTTTAGACCCAAATGTAGCAGCATTATCGGTTATAATCTTCCTATGGCAGCCAAATCTAGACAGTATATGGTTTTAAAGGAATGAAATGATGACTGAATCTGTGGCATTCCTAGATGGGATGGCTTCTATCCACTTGGTAAATTAGTCTGTTGCTGTGAGGATCCATCTATGTTGGGAAAATGAGGCAGGATGGATTTCCCCAATGAAGTCTAGACCCCACTACTGAAAAGGAGCTTCAACAGTGATTGGTTGCAGAGGTAAGGGAAGCAATTTTATTTTTCCCTAAAAAATTTGGCATTTTTGATAGGCAGTAATAATTTTGTGGAAATATTGAAAGAGAGTGGGCCAGTAGTAACCATCTCTAAGGATTTTGTTAGCAGTAGATATCCAGTAGAGGTGGCCTCGACATTCTCTGTCATGAAACTCGTGTTTGATCTTATCTGCATCATTCTCATGCAAACATTTAAGCAATTATCCACTATCATTTTTCCAATATAAACATCTATCCAAAATGAAATAATTTACAGCTTTCAACTTTAAGAATCTTGCCTTTGTTTTAGACAAACTAGGTGGGACATTCAGATTGAGCAAAACATATAAAATATCAACATACCAAGATGAATTCAGAAAATGATCTTTAATATTTGGAGTTGTCAACTCCTCCTGTTCATCTAGTGCATTAAACATGTCTATATCAAGAGCTTGAAAGTTGGATTTAGCCATTAGTCTTGTTAGTCCTTGACCCTTTATGAACTTAGTGGGTTTGATTTCTAAGTCATATTCCAAAATTACAGCAATCCACTTTCCTCTTTTGCCATCTAGATCTTGGGTCAAAATTTCTTTTACAACTGAATGAGGCACACATGCTATAATGTGGGAATTTAAAATGTAAACTTTGAAGTCTTTTAAGGCTTTGACTAAGGAAAAGGCTTGTTTTTCCATTATATTGTACTTCAAAGGTGCATCTTTTAATTCCTTGCTGAAAAATTCAATTGGCTGCTCTTGTCCATTCATGTTTTTCTGTAATAAGACAACAACTACTGTGTGTTCTGATGCAAATGAAAAAATGAAGAAATCTTTTGTAAAATCAGGGCTAATAAGAACCGGTGTTTTGGTAAGGGCTTGTTTTACCAGCTCAAATGATTTATTTTCTTCCAAGATCCATTTAAATACTTCTTCTCTTTTAAGTATGTTTGTCATGTTTCTAAGGAGTTTAGCTAAATTGGGTATGAACCTTCTCAAGAAATTAATCTTCCCAATGAAAGATTGAAGTTCTTTGATGTTTCTAGGATGGGTGATTTGCAATATACCATCAATCCTCTTTGGATCTATCCTTATTCCTTCTTCAGATATGATATGCCCAAGAAGTTTGCCTTCTTGGAGACCAAACAATGTTTTTTTTGGATTTAAATATAACCCATACTTCCTGCATTTCTCAAAGACTTTCCTCAAATGTATAAGGTGCTCTTCATCTGTTTTAGAATAGACAGTGATGTAATCTAAGTAAATCACTATGAAGTGACCTATTTCCTCTAAGAATGCTATATCCATGGCTCTCTGAAATATGGAATCAGCATTCATTAAACCAAAGGGCATTTTCAAATACATGAAAGTACCCTAAGGAGTAGTAAAGACTATTTTAAGTTGATCATTAGGATGTACCAATATTTGATTGTAACCTGAGAAGCCATCTAGCAAATAAATTCTTTTATAACCAACCACCCTTTGCAAGATATGATCCATTTTGGGTAATGGATAGTTGTCCTTCAATGAGGCTTTGTTTAAGTTTCTAAAGTCAATGCAAAGCCTAATTACTCTTTTTTTCTTCCTAACAGATACAAGATTAGACACCCACTCTGATTATCTAACAGGGACAATAATTCCAGCATCATACATTTTTGTAATTTCTTTCTCTACTAGAGGTAGTTGAATAGGATTGATTCTGTGCAATTTTTGTTTAAAAGGCTTCTGGTTTTCTTTGAGGGGTATCTTATGCTGGATTATTTCTGTATCATATGATTTCAGATCTTCATAACTCCATGCAAATACATCAAAAAATTCTTTAAACAACTCAATGTATTTCAGTTTAATGTGAGCTTGCAGTGTTTTAGATAGTTTGATTATTTTGGACTTTTCCTTAATGCATATCTTGCATTCTTCCACTTCAGCTTTAGTAGGTTCCAGTTTTGGCCTTTTGGCAACATCATTCAAGTCAAACAATTCTTCTAATGGGACCAGTCCTTTTGGCAAGCTTTGATCTTTAGATTGCAACACTTCCAAGTCTTCATTTTCTAAATCTGTGCTATTTTCTGTTGTATGTTTGGGTTTATTAGTTAACAAATTTATTTCAGCAATTTCAGGAAATTTTTCTTCTTCAACAAGTGGGTTTTCTTTAGTAGGACAGTCTTGTTCATATTCTGAATCTGAGTTTGGTGTTTCAAATTCATTTTTGGATTGTAGGAAGTCTTATATATGCTTATCTCCATAAAAAACTTGCCAGTATTTTTCATTATCTGGGACATCTGGTCTATATTTGATTTGGGTGGTGCATAGCTTGCTTTCATAAGGTGTTAGACAAGCTCTAGCAGCAAAGGCTAATCCATTAGCAAGAATATTTTGAATCCTTGGGACAAAGGTAAGTTGGAATTCAGCAAATGTTTTCAACAAGTCCATGGCATCATCTCTATAGGCTTTAAGTCTGAGATTTTTAGCAGTATATTCCCCATTTACTTGCCTAATTATCAACTCTGAATCTCCATGAAATTTTATTCTTTTGGCCCCTAATTTTCTCAATAAATGCAGGCCTAAAAGGAGAGCTTCATACTCTGCTATGTTATTTGTACATTGAAATTTTAATCTATAGGAATGACCCTCAGCATGATTTTTTTCAGTGGTATGCACCCATATGCCTGCTCCTACATCATTTTTGGAGCAAGACCCATCAAAAATCATACTCAAAAGAGGATTGTTTTCATATTTATCATTTGTTTCATTGTTGTCCTGTCTGTTTTGTTCATTACAGCTTCCACTGCGTTGTTCTTGTAGGTCTACAATTATGTTGAATTTTTTTTTGTTCCTCAAGATTTTCAATGTTTTGATGATTTGTTCTTTGATGTCCATGATCGGTGCTATGTTCAAGATGGTTTTGATGCTCAAGACCTTCAATCTGTTTACGATGATTTTCTGAATTAGCAAACTATTTTTCTATTTTCTCCTTGTTTTCCTCTTCATCTATAGCTGCCACTATGTTTGGGGATAAGTGGTCACTATATTGGTTGATGTTTCATTGTCTAACTCTTGCTCATTAGGAATCTCATCATTAAAAAGAATGAATGAGTCAAGATTAGTATGTATAGAATAGAGAGGGCATTTTTTTAGTCTTTGTTGACTACTCACCATATATTTCATGTGTGTTTTCATATAGAGTCTTCTAGGTTGACTGAAGACAGGGATGATGGCATAAGTCATATCCATATGCATAGTACCTTGCAAATTAGCACCCCAAGATCTTGAAAGAAGCATGCACATCAGCCACTACCACATCCATCACTAGGCATTTGGCTGGGATCTGGGTCAAGTTTACACAAATATCTTTGATCAGGTCTAAGCATTTTACTCTACTGGAGTCAAAATAATATAAATATTTATATGGTCTGCTTATCTCAAGGCCTAATATTTCCATGACTACTTTGGGCATGAGGTTACATTAAGCCCCTGAATCATTCATAGCATTGTGAAAAATCTTATCATGGATATTCAAACTGACATAGAATGGAGGGGTAGTTCCTTCTTGAAATTTTCCTTCAATTTTTGGACTAAATAGAAGCTCTAGTGTATCATCATTTAAGTTAATAGTGTCATGACCATTTTCTATGTTCAAAGCTTTTAAAACATGATTTCTATATACATTTTGAGTGACTAATTCAGTAAGTGGGACAGAGATTTTGATTTTATCAATTTCACTCTCTAGACTAAAGGGAATTTGATTTTTCAAAATGTTTGTTTCAACCTTGTTAGTCACTTCTTTATCAACAAAAACAACCTGCTGATTTATACTATTTACAGTAGTCAAAATGGTTTTTTCAGGAGAATTAGTTGAAATTCTAGTGCTGTTAGGGTCACCACTCTGTTTTTCATTGATTTGGGTGTTTTTTCCCTTGTTTAAATCAGAACTTTCAGCCATTGTTTTATGATTTTATACTGTATTTTTGGAAGTATCTACAGGGTTGTTTTTGGCAGAATTTTCAGATGTTTTATTCTTGGGAGTTTCTTGATTCTTTTTACTCCTTAGGTCATATTGTTTAGGTGATCCTATGATGGCATTTTCAAAGTCTGGATCATAGTATTCAGTTTCTAATCTTCTATCATCATAGGGTGTATATAGACCTTGTTTTCTTTCATGGAGGAAATCAAAATCCTCATTTCTTACTCCCAACATGTTTATGTTATCATCCTCTGTTTTTTAAATTATTTCTTCATCCTCATTAACACAATTTTCTTGAAAAGGAGGTATGATCTGTTGATCATCATCTCTTTTTCTATTCTGAGGTTAATTTCTCCTAAATTTCTGATTTTGGTTTTGGGATTGGTTTCTATTTTGAGGAGTTGTTTGGTTTTCTCTAGTTTGATCTCTCTCATATATGCTCATCCTCTCCATCATCTTCTCCATCATTCTTTCCAATTTTTAGTCAGACGTGGAAGGTGCAGCTTCATCCCTATAAGATACCCTCTTCTCAGCCTTCCTTCTATCTCTCTTCTCGATCAGATTTGCTTCTACACCTAAGGCTCCCCTCTGCATATCTTATGAAGTTAAGGGGTCTCTTTCTCTTAGTTAATAGGCCATTTCAGGATCAAATCCTTCAGGGAACTTGGCCAAAGATGAGCCTTTTTAAGGTTTCAATTATGGGGGTAGTGCATTATAAACACTATTAAACCTAGTGCAATAATTTTGAACACTTTCTCCAGGGTTTCTCTTAAGGTTGTTGTAATTTGAAAGTATTTGGAGAGGGTTCTTCCTCATTTTCCATTTGTTTATGAATGTTTGATGTAAAGAAGGGAGATCATTTATACTATTAGGAGTTAGACCTTTGAACCATTTATTGGCCTCTCCTCCTAAAATTTGGGCAAAGATTCTCATCTTAATGGTCTCATATTCTATTTCCTTATAATCAAAGGCATCATTCACCTTGTCTACATGCTGTTGAGCTGTAATGGGTTCACTTCCGGTAAAATGGGGGATTTTGGACTAATAGTCTGGTGGCAAATTGACTAAGGGTAAAGGAAGGACTAGAGGAGCATACCATGTTGCCATGATAGGAAGTTGTGGGATGAATGGGGGGTTTACAAGTGGAAGGTTTATGAAAGGAGGGGGAGGATGGAATGGAGTAGTTTGAATAGTGGTTGTATGGATAACAGAAGTACTTGGACTAACAAGACGCTGTTGAGTAGATCTAGGATGAAAGAAACCAAAGTTATGAATGAAATGAAGGTTAGGTGGGGTGGTTTCTCTACTACCAGGATGTTCACCACTATGTTGGGGTGAGTGTGGAGACTCAAAGTCTAACTAATCTATATCATCAAGTGACCTAGTTCTGAATGGATTTCTTAAGTCAAATTGTGTATCTTGTAGAGCTGAGAGATTTTCAGGGATAGAGTTAGCTCTATGAATTGGTCTAACAATAGTTGAAGTTTTGGATTTAGGAGATTTCCTAAGGATACTTTATGGATTATCAACTATCTCAGGAGGATTTGGGTCAGGAAAGGCTCTAGTTTAAATTATTCTAGAAGCCACTATGTAGTGTTTTTAGACTCAATAATGAGAAAAGTTCAGCCAAATATGACAGTCTTTAAGAGGCTAACTAATCTTTTTCAAAGAAAACTTAATCCTCAAAGTCTTCTTCACTGGGTTGATATGGTGTTATAATAAAAAGTTTCCCAAATAGAGTCTTAGGAACAACCAGTGGGGTCAACAGGACTACTGAATACCAATGGAGTCACCAGGTGAAGGATTTTTACTTTTTTTCAATGGTTTGGTTGTTGTTCACCATCAACAATCAATAATAACCAGTCTTGGTTACACTTGATTCATTTAGAAATAGGGGTTAGTTGAGTTGTGAAGTTATCTATTACTCAATACTTCCCTAGTATGGTCTCCAGTATATTAGGCCTCTGTAATTTTCAAGATTGGCAAGAGCAAATGCTGTAAATCCTACATCAAAACCACTTTGGAATCCTAGGATCTAGCCCTCCTAGATTCAGAGAGGGATCTCTCTATATAAGTGTTTTCAGAAGATATGATCTTTATGCTTTGTTTATGATATTAGGCTAGTTATGAAGAACAAGGGTTTTTTTTGTTTTGGTTGGGTGAGATATCATCAAAAATGAAGGAAGTCTTTTGAAGGTTAAAGGTAAGACCAGGTTGATAGAAGGGTTCAGCTGATAGGATAAGTAAGAGGCAATGTCAATCCATTGGGCTATGGAGTCATAAAGGATTTAATTAGACAAAAACTTCTAAGAATGGTCTATGGGGCAAGTCATCTATATCAAAGGATCTTTTAAGATTGAGTTATGGCATGAAACATAAAGAAGTGGTGAAAGAAGTAAGCATATAAGAAAAACAAAGGGCAGCTTAAGATCAAGTAAGAACTTTGAATCTATCCTGCTTTCAGCATGCTCTTCACGGAAAAAAAAAAAATAGCCTAAGATCAAGTAAATAATTTTAACTTAGCCTGCTTTCAGCATATTCTCAAGGAAAAAAATTAAAAAAAAGAAATAGCTTAATATCAAATAAGGACTTTTAACCTAGTCTGATTTCAGCATATTCTCAAAGGAAAACAATTAAGATAAACAATAAATAGTAGCCTAAGATCAGGTAAAGACTTTTAACTTAGCCTGCTTTCAGCATACTCTTTAGGAAAACTTTCAAAGCCAATATCTCAAGTTATACTCAGGAAACATGGGCTCACCAACACTTCACTGGTTATACTCTATTGAATTATCCTAAAAAAACAGTTAGAAGAAAACATAAAGATAAATATTTATCAGTGAGATTTAGGGTAATTTACAGTAATTCCTAATATATATTTGTTGTTCTTTATCAGAGAAAAGTGGACAATATGAAAACATAAGTAAAATAACAATCACAAAAAGAAACACATCACCGTTGACATAGACCAGGATCCCATAAATCAACTTGTATTATGATGTTCAAACTAGTTACAATCTTCAAGTCCAGTGAGTCTTTACAGCTTCAAACTTCTCATCTCAGCCTATCTTTCTTCAATTACAAATAGAGCTTAAACAACCTCAGTAAATATTTACACCTGATGAGTATTCAACAGCCAACATTTACAATGGGTTCCTCATATGATATTTATAGAAAAAATGAGGAGGTGGAGTGAAAGGAAGAGTTATTGTTCAATTAATAAAGAGTTATGGCTTCTCGGCCTTTGGGAGGCACAATGGAGAAGATTTAATATTTTTGGCTCTGTTAATTGATTTTTTTTTACATTAAGTTTCATTAACTCAGTCACTTTAGTTGACCTTTGAGGCTTTTGGTAGGCTAGAAATAACTTATAAGTTGTCTTTGGCAAAATATATCTGACTGTGCATTCAATTTGTATTCTTTTGAGGCAAATAAGCTGGCAGGTATCATTCTGAGGATTAATTGCCTCACTAATGTGGCTTTTGAGGGCGGTATTCTGTTGATCTGTTTCATTATGCCCCTTTTAAACACTAATTTGGACTTTAATATAGCTTTGAGGTTGTTGGCTTGAGGGGTCCTAACCCAAGTTCGGTGTGCAAGTTTTGCCAACAAACCCCTATACTACTGGCCCTTTTGGCAGTGACCTACTTGAGCAGGTCACAGTCTCACTCGAAGTAGTATGGGTGGATGCTGAAACTAGGTTTCCGCACCCTAAGAATGGAAGGGTAAGGCAAGCACGGTTGCGTTCTGTTCAGATTGCCTCGTCTCTGCGCAGGGTTAAATATGTATCTACTTGCATCCACCTGCACTAGATATATAATTATATGGTTTCTATAAAATCAACACAACAGTACATAACCTGAACAGAATAGATCTAGATTTACTTCAATACATAGACTTTCACAGCATGATATAACCAGAGCAGAGTAGATCCAATCATTCAATACACAGACCTTCGCAATGCAAGGAAAAAAAACGCATAACACAGTAACTATCAGCAATTCATTCAATAGTACCCACAGATTCAGATCTAGTAATCCCGCATATTCATTCATTCATCACCCTTACAATTCCCTTCCCAACCTGCGCACACAGCAGCAAGGTTCGCACACAGTTGGACTAGGATCTCCGAGCACATAGCCAGCAGGAGTCCGTTCTGAAAAAACCAAAACAGATAGATTACAGAATAGATCGCATCAATATCTCATCAAATCTTACTTCTTATAATCCGAAATGCCTCTCTATTTATAACAATCTAGCTTTAACATTCCTATGGTCCGCAACCCATGGTTTTCGGACCCCTAGTTTACCCTTTAACCCCATTACAATGCTTTCAAGGCTTTGAACCACCCCAAAACCCCTGCACTATACTAAATATAACAAAAATAACCAAAATGGACCAATTTCGTAGCTTGTTAGGCGACCCCGTTCCAACAGTCCCCCAACACAATCTTGTGACTCGTCCCGAGTCACTTTGGTGGTGCGCCTTCAATCTGTGCGCGTACGGTAGCCAGGGAGTGAAGGAGGGGTGGAAGCACTTCATTGCTTCGGGCCGTCACATGTTGCGCAATATTGATCATCGTCAGAGAAGCAGGCCCATCGAGATCTAGACCAATGCGTTCCAACAACCAGTGGAGGCATGCAATGATGGACTGCGCATCATGTACAAGATGGAGTGCAGCATTAGACCATGGTTTCAACTTTTTGTACGCAATCCTCTTGGAGTGAAAAAGGTCTTCAATCTGGTGCATGGCGGCCAAGTGTTGTGCGGGGCTGGGGGGAGGTGTGTAGGCCCGAACTCGGTCTAGAGCATCTTCTGCCTGCTCCAATTCCCATTGGGTATGTTGAAGTGTGGGGTGGTGCCGTGCTTTCGTCCATAGCTGCATAGAGTCTTCAAGCAATTGGGATTCTTGTACCAGTTGTTCTTGAATAATGTGTGTGGTGTTAGTGACCACGACAATTCGTTGGGCGCATTCTTCTAGGGTCATGACATA
This sequence comes from Pinus albicaulis, assembly GCA_034641835.2. Classification (NCBI taxonomy): domain Eukaryota; kingdom Viridiplantae; phylum Streptophyta; class Pinopsida; order Pinales; family Pinaceae; genus Pinus; species Pinus albicaulis. The sequence goes on from CM076573.1 coordinate 189,900,669, forward strand.
CTGCTTGCGCCATTCTTGGGCACAGCGGTGTACTTATTGTAATATGCTAGTAGACAGTCTTTGTAGCTCTATAGTAGATAGCTATTCTAAGTCTACTTGAATGTCCCCGTGATTTAGTTTAGAAGTGTGAATTGTGACAGTGCAGGGGAGTAAACATGTGTTGCTTCTGGCGGGTGAGGCCTAGAAATGGTGGAGATGTTGTAGCAGGTCTTGGTACTGCAGCGTTCCTGCCGAACTTGGTTCGAAACTAATCCTCCCAGGTGGCAGCCCACGTGTACTTCTATTACTACACTCACCGTCTCCTGACCCTCTTATCAGTTCCTCCTGTGAGTTGGGATCCATAACAAAGAGACAAGCATTATAAATCGTAGGAATAAGTAGAAAAGACCATAATACAAGTAGCCAATACCTCTTAACAGTTGAATAAATAGCCTGAGCCAACATCTTCCCTCCATCCGCGCCCCAACTGAAGCTACTTAATGGCGAGGTACCTCGTATGTGGTGCGTACCTTCAATCTGCGAACGTTTCTTATCATAAATGGTGATATTGATAACCTACCGCCTTTTTTCTATGTTTGTAAGTGTCTTTTCGCATTAACTTAGGATGTGATGACATTCTTCCTTTGTATCCAAGGTCGTGTCCCTGAAATGTTAGGGCGTGGCTAACGCATTGGGGGTCCTTCCGTATTTCGACTGAAGGTTGACACATGGTGATCCTGTAAGTCGATCGGGAGTCTTTTTGAAGAATTTATTTCGTTCGTGGAAGGAGAATTTTTGTGCAGGACGGCTATGTGATATGTCCATAGGTGATTTAATTCTTCAGTCATTCTCAAATTCTCTTGGATACTCATGATTGTAGATAGATTTGTAATATGGTTGGGCAAGGGTCGACTGCACCCTTGAGTGTTGCGCGCAAGTAGGTCACCACGTGGGTCGACCGATCTTGGGGCCCATCTAGCTAAGGGGGTTTCTATATGCATGATCACCCTACTCCAATACTTCCTCCAGGTAGGGGAGACAAAACCCTGCGCAAGTGCTTCATATTAGGTTAGTGGTAGTGTCTCAGACCTACATTCTGTGGACCCCTTAGGCTTCGCAGGCTTCAAAGTGTCATCTACGACCTCTTGGCAAGGAAAATTTCTTTCCATGGTAGAAATGCGATGGAAGCTTCTGACGGTCTAAAGGCTGTGAAGTGTCGAAACCTCATGCAGTCGGCTCTGCCAATTCTCCATCTCCTCATCGAAGTCAGAAAATCATTCACTGTCCTTTTCCCAACAAATCATCCCTTCATCCATGGGGTTAACCCGATATTCATCTTGTGCAGTGATCTTATAGATATGATCTAATTCTTCCTTCATATGGACAGGCTTGGTATACCGAACACCTTCCGCAGGATCTAGGGGTACTATGACATGCGTGCCTCCGCTTTCAAACACCATGCTTCATTTTTTTAGGTTAATAATGCCTCCCATTTCCATTTCCCAATCTAGTTCGAGGAGTGCAGGGTAGGGGTCTGCATCTTCAACGATCTCAATTACTTCAAAGTCAGCTAGGATCCTTGCCCCTGCAATTTCAACCATAACCTTTGGTAACCTTCCCAAGGGAATAATTTTTTGTTGATTTTCCATGCGTAGCTGGATAGTGGACCATTCCAATTTGGGCTTCCCCATTGGTTTCCATGTTTTCTTAGGTAAAAAATTGGCATCACATCTAAGATCCAAGATAACCTGATCCATTTCATAGTCCCCGATTTGTGCAGTTAGCCGCATTTCTTTCCCTGTGCGTTTCTTAGAGTTGTACAATTTGTGAATTTCCTTGGTCTCAGGGATTACGGTGGGCTTAGATGTGCAGGTATTCATTAAAGACAGGAGGTTTCTTACGGCCTGCGGGTTCCTGAGAAATTTCAAACATGCCTTCAAAAAGGTCTCAATTTCTTCCTCGCTTTGAGACTGTGTAGGGGCTGGTGGTGGTGCCTGTTCTTCGCAGGGTACCTCTTTGTTTTCCTTGGTGTCTAGCCCACTATGTGTTATGACCTTTACGCTTGGATATACTTATCTTAGCTTAGTTTTAACCCTCTGTACGTTCTGTGTAGGGGTAGGCTTATTTTCCTACATTCTGGCTATCAAGATCGGGCAGTCTTCTACCTCATGGTCCAGCTGTTTGCAGTATTTACACGACGGCCTGGTAGGATTAGGGAATTATTTGGCAAAGTTCCCTATTTCTCCATAATTATAGAAGATTAGCTGACCTCATCCTCAGCTTGCACTTCCTCCCCGGCCTTCTCTGCCTCGGACCAATGATCCTCCAAAGTGCGCAGTCAGTCTAGGCGATGCAAGGTATGATTGCACCCGATATAGGTTCCTGCGATCCATCATCAAATAATACATTCGACAATTCTACTCTTCATGTCCTACATATCTACAGAATTGGCACCATTATTCTTTTAGCTCCGGGAAATACGCACCCAACTGTGGGCAATGGTTTGTATCATGTAGGCCTGCTACCTGAAAATCATCACACCATAGCGCAGATCTACTTGATCCTAGTCGCAACAGGACAGGTTCCCTATTTACCCCTAGGTGCAGCGGGATAGCTCCTACAGCTTTCATATAATTAGTCAGTAGAGGGCACTGATCCTTTATGTGACCAGACACTCAGAAACATATACACCAGAGATATGCACAAACGTCTTTTCCTAGCTCTTTCCGTAAGTTCTGTATCTCTAGGTGCATAGCCCCAAGTTGTTCCTGGATCTGTTGGACTCCTGCTGAGGTATCCTCCTGGGGAGTAGCTTCTAACTTCATAGTGGCTTCTACAGATTTTTCCTGTGATTCAAAGGTCCGTTGATTCATTGGTGTGCGCAGGTGAGGTAACAACATGGAGATGAACCATTTCGTATGTTGCATATCATCATACTTGAACCCCCCTTCCCTAAGTGCCCTCTTTAACCATTGATCCGCCTCCCACACTGATTCAGACACACCTTGTTTGAAGTCCTTTACGTCTGCCACTAACTGGGAATAGGACTTTGGTTTGCGGAATTGTTGCTTCAGAGCATCCTTAATATCTTGAATGGAGGCGGTTCCATTCTGGGCAACATATCACATATACCAGTCTAGAGCTCTATCTTCGAATGCTAAAGATAGCTATGCCCTTTTTATTGTATCACTTTCCATGTTCTGTACAGTCCAGATAGAGTCTGTAATGAACCAAAATCGATCCATGTCCTCATCTCCTACCCCCTTGAAGGTAGGTAGTTTCAGATGCACAACCATATCAATATCCAGGGACGAAGTTATAGGTGAGTTCTTACCCTTGCATGCCCTAGGTGGTGATGTGGCCGGTTCCTTCACAGGGCTATAGGTGGCCCTTCCTTTGTCAATGTTGGTCTGATAATACTTACCACTGCATGTCGCACTCCCGTCTGGATCTGAGGTCATTCACTCGGTATGGCTACACAAAATTCTCTTCTCGCACAGCAACTTCTTGATCAGTAAAGGTAACTTCCTCAGAAACTTACCCCGAAATCCTTTGAAGAATCGTCGCTCGGCGTCAGAGTATGATACTGATTGATCAATGGAAAATTCTGTCACAAAGCCTCCTAGCACACTATCCACCCAATGATCCACCGTGCGTGTAATAGTGTTATCAATTCTTTCCAACTGTTCAAGTAGATCTGAAGTCAACTGAGTGACTCGATCTTCCTTCCAGCACTTCTGGAATTCTACCAGCCTAGCTAGCCACTCCTAAAGCTCAATTGCAAAGGTTGAAAAGAATATTTCATGGCATTCATTAAGAACGTACCTATTCTTCCACCTTTCCACCGTAATTTTTTCACTTCAGTTTTCTCTTACTACAAACTCCTTGATCTGCCTTTCGAACCAGTCCTCGATCTCTTTTTTTTCAGGCTTCTAGTATTCTCTTATCATTACCTGATCCCTTTCTCAGATCTCTTTCGATCCTTGCAACGAAACCATTTTTTGGCTTGAGGGGTTTTGACCCAGGTTCGGTGTGAAAGGTTTTCCAAGAAACCCCTATACTACTGGCCCTTTCAGCGGTGACCTACTTGCGCTGTTCACAGTTTCACCCGAAGTAGTATGGGTGGGTGTTGGCACCAGGTTTCCGCACCCTGAGAAAGGAAGGGTAAGAAAAGTAGGGTTGCGTTCTATTCAGATTGCCTCATATTTGTGCAGGGTTAAATATGTATCTACTTGCATCCACGAGAAAGATCTATAATCATATGCTTTCTATAACATCAACACAACAGTACATAACCCGAACAGAATAGATCTAGCTTTACTTCAATACATAGACTTTCGCAGCATGATATAACCAGAGCAGAATAGATCCAATCATTCAATACACAGACCTTCGCAGCGCAAGGACAAAAAATGCATAACACAGTAACTATCAGAAATTCATTCAATAGTACTCACAGATTCAGATCTAATAATCCCGCATATTCATTCATTCATCACCCTTACAATTCCCTTCCCAACCTGCACACACAGTAGCAGGGTCCGCACACTGCTGGACTAGGATCTCTACACACATAGCTAGCAGGAGTTCGTTCTCGAAAAACCAAAACAGATCACTTACACAAAAGATTGCATCAATAGCTCATCAAATCTTACTTCTTACAATCCGAAATGGCTCTCTATTTATAACAATCTAGCTTTAACATTCCTATGGTCTGTAACCCATGGTTTTTGGACCCCTAGTTTACCCTTTAACCCCATTACAATGCTTTCAGGGCTTTGACCCACCCCAAAACCCTTGCGCTATACTAAATATAACAAAAATAACCAAAATGGACCGGTTTCATACTTGTTAGGAGACCCCGTTCCAACAGAGGCATTCTTTAATCATCTTCAGGCCTTTAAACCTTTTCTGCTGATTGTATTCACTGTTAAGCATCCCTTTTCTTTGGTTTTCGGCCTTCATTTCTCCCTTTATTTGCTTTTCAGGCTTTTTGTCTTTAATCCACTATATTAACCTTTAAACTATGTATTTTCCCTTGAAATTGTAAGGTTAAACTTTTAACCTTCAAATTTTATACGTGATCCTTTATCTTCAACCTCCACTGTCTTTTCCTTTCACTGTTGTGGACAACTGATTTTAACGCGCGGGGGTTTCATTTGAATTACCAATATTTATGCAACATTGATTAAAAAACCCAGATTTTACACCCGGGAAGCTCCTTTTCTGCATTGATTTGGCTTCAGAGATAGTGATATTTGGCCCTGTCCCTTTATGAACTGTGGGAAGGGTTTTTGTCTTTAAAACCGCCATCAAACCCTGCATAAAACCAACAACCACATTATAAAATCTCACGGGGTTTGGAAAATACTGCTTATAGAGGCTGGCATAGGCGGAGGAGCAATATACAGAGGAATGAGATATGCAGGCGGAGGAGGTTTTATGGACAAAAACATGAAAATAGGGTTCAATTTTGAGTTTTAGCGCGAAAATGGAAGAAAGTGGTTTTGCGAAAACCATAAATGGTTTTTGTGCACGATTCAGGTGGTAAGTGGTTTATGTATGAACAAACGCGATATCGTTCATTAAGCAACGTGTGTCCTCCCCAATACTGCCTATTTCACGTTCATTTTGTGAAATCAACTTTATTGGTGAAACGAGCGCGAAACTGACTTGGGACCGTTAGATCTTCGAGTTGAAGATCTACGGTCAGGAATGAGTGCGAATATTAGAAGTTGCATGGTGGAATATATTGTGGGATTAGAGTATGACATGAGCTCTTTTGTTTGGTAGCGGGATGGTTGATCGGCGAGGTTGGGTGTCGGGTTAAACGAGAACCATTAGATCAAATGAATCAATGGTGTAGATTGATCACGAGGGGGAAAAGATAAAGGGTAGTCCAAAGGATGAGAGGGGAATGGAGAGCCATTAGATCAATGAGATCTATGGCTAGGATCATTTCTTAGAGTGGTAAGGCGGGGGGAGTAAATGAAAAATAAAAGGTAAGCGAAGGGGGATAGAAAGAAAGGGAAGGCGCGGTTCTGTGGAGAAAAAGGGACCGGGAGCCAGGAAAACCGAAGCTGGAAAGAAGAGGGGAAGGTAGGGTGAGAGCGTAATCATTGGATTAATAAAATCAATGGTGGGATTTTCCTGAGGAAAGAATGAAACGGGGTGAAGGGGTATTGAATCGGATTGACGACAGTCGTTGATCTTGATAGATCAACGGTGTAAATCCCATCAGGAATTTATTCATTGGCAGGGAAAAGAAAGGGAAATGAAGGAAAGCAGTGTTTTCCAATGTTATTGGGGAATTTTCAATGCGATTGAAGAATGCCGATGCGATGAGCACATCGGCATATCGCAAATCGGCGGAAATAACAGGCAAAGGTATGAAGAATGAAAACACCGATATGCGATCGTGATGGGGCTAAAGCCTTTGTCACGGGCACAGGGTTCTATGGCGGGGAAGGGAAAAAAGGCTAAGGATCTAAACCCTTAGATCGCATCGGTGGAAAATTGTTTATAAAGAAAGAAGGTTTGGGGGAAAGGGAAAAGGCCGATGCCGATGGGCTTAGTGCTTTGGCCATAGGGCCTAGTCTTATTGCAGCAAAAGGACTTGGTGGCTTAAGTGGAAGGGGCTTAAGGCATAAAAAAGAGTGAAAAAGGCCTTTTCAAAGGTTTTTAGGTGTTTTCATGGATTTTTTAGTGTTCCGATAGGAAAAAGGAAGGGTTTTTTAGTGTTTTTGATGGTTTTTTGAGGTTTTGGTAAGGGGAAAAAGGGATTCTAAACCAAAAAAAGGGGTTTTTATGGGTTTTTTGATGAAATAAGGGGTAAAAATGGGTTTTTTCAAAGGGAATGGAGGATAAAATGAGAGGAAAATGAGGGATATATAAAGGGTAAAAATGAGTGAAAAATGGAGGGAAAAAAAGCTTAAAACAGTTCTTTTTGAAACCAACAGGACTCCTTTGAAGGCTTTGAAATGGAGATATCAGTGGATTGGATCTATTAAGGGTAAAGGACACAGAGAAGCTTCAAGAATGAGTAATTTTCTATGAAAATAATCTCTTGAAGGCTCAAGACCTGTTTTAGCCATCATTTGCCATGACAAAAATTTACTGATGGCTAATAGTATAAGTGTAATAGTTTAATGTGAATATGAATGTATGGTACTTATAACATTTACTATGGATTTCATGTTAATTGCAATGATGTTTTTGGTATGATTGATTTATTTTGAAAAAGACATTGACATTGCATAAGTTTTCTATTAGGCATCTTGAAGGTATGGACAATTTATTACAGTGACCTTGGATACTTGTCATTTTAATTTTTGCAGAAATGTTGGCATGGTTTTTTGTATGGTTATTTGTAGTGTACTAACACTAATGGCTAATTGGTGTGATCTTACACAGTTGGAATAAGTGTGCATGTGATATGATAGGTTGGGGAAATCAATGTGGTGATTGTATTATATATATATATATATATATATATATATATATATATACACACACACATATACACGCTAATTGGAATGTGATAATTCCATGGTATGTACATTATGTGGAAAAGAGTCTCGGTGGATTAGAGGCATAATATTTGTGACTCCATTAGAAGGAGATGTGTTTCAAGGATTCCTTGCTTGCACAAGTGGGCATTGGTTGTGGCACCATATGTCAGGGTTACATGTTGATTGTATACTATGGTGCATGCATGTACATGATGATTGATGTTAATATGTTAGATTTTTTCTAATTTATCCTTGAATATTGCATATGTAATGATTATTGGCATGAGCAAAGAAGGCTGATTGAAAAAATTTTAAAGGTTGTGTTTTTAAATTTTGTAATGATAGATTTTTAAATATATTGGTATTCATTTAATGTTGCTAGCCTTGGTAAATATGCTGCAAATTAATTACTATTAATGGTCTTGGTAAAGCGACTGAACAAAAGAAATGATCTTGATTTTGGTGTAGCTTCTAGTTTCAATTTGAATTTGGCTTTGGAAACAAACGGAAATATTAGATTTTATGAGGGAATGATTATCAATAATTTAATATGTACATGTGCATTTGTAGGGAAAAAATATTGGCATAGCATGTTATATTTATGCACTAACATTTGAACACGTATGAATGTGTATTTCAAGCTCAATACAACAAGAAAATAGTATCTTGTAAGAGCTCTCATATACTTGATACAATAGGCCATAATGTTGGAAGATAGGGAAGAGGAAGGGGAATTCCCTCAAGAACCTTTGATAAAATTTGAAGGATTTCTCCCTGGAGAAATTGGAGGGGCACTACAAGTTTAAAGGACTATCGTGAAATCTTGAAGAAAGATATGGATAAACTTCTATTTTATGAAACTCTGAAAAAACTAGAACTCCCTGGGATTGAGATGCAAATATTTTTTAATATTTTATATTTTGTGCTACTTTTTCGATTTTATAGTTGATTTACTATTTTTATTATTCATTTGGGCATACCATGCTACCTTATTTTATGGTCTTGTATTGTTGTTATGAACTTTTACTATTTTCATTTTCTTTTATTCTTTCATTTTATGTCAGGTTGGTATTGGGAACATTTTTGGGTGTGGAATCAAGGTTGTGGATTTCTCAAGAAGAGCTAAGTGGAACTCAATGAGAAAATTAAAGACTTGGATGAAAAGAAGTGTAGTAATGAAGGGTAATTGAAGTAAAATATGAAGAGTATCACATTCAAGTGGGTTGGTTAGGTCAATGGGAAGAAATGGATAGTGATAGGACAACCATGTGAATGGAAGGAAAAGCCATTGCTAGAAAAAACATACAGGGATGATGCCTCTGAGGTTTACAACAAGCAGGAATAAAGGAATTTGGGTAACAAATTCCTTGGCCAAATTGGGAACTATTTCTCTCAATTTTATACATGCTTTGCACGGATGCACTGGAGGTTCCCTTAACCTTGATTTTATTTACATCTATAAATATGTGTTATAATCATGAGCATGTTGATGAATAAAAAATGTATGTAATACCTTTGTGATTGACATGTTATTTTTAGGGATCAATCTGGTGAAAGAATGTTTGATCATGCATATGAATTTAATGTATGAATGGATTACATGTTTGAGATTCTGTATTACAAAATGGATTGTGATTTTCATCATACTAGGAAAATCATGGACAATTGCATAAACCATAGACCACGGGGGCTTCACTGGAGGAGAAATACCATACCACGTGCATTCATATTGGGGAATATATATTGAGAAAAAAATTACATAATATATTGAACATATAATAGGGGTAAATGGTTTTTATATCTTGTGTATAAAATATGGAGGCCAACGTTAATGAAAGAATATAAAAGGCTATAAAAAAGGTTAATGAAAAATTGGATGCCTACAATATCTAGTGAAATTAGGGGTTTAATTAAATTTGGAAGGTTTATTGGGTTCATGTTGGTAATGGGTTAAATAAATATATTTTTAGAGGTATTTTAAAATATGTAGACAAATTAAGGGTATTGTTTAGTATGCCACAAGTGCACATGATATGTAAGAGGTTCATTAAGTGAATCGACTATGCCATAGACTTGAGATTTGGGTTCTGAGTGCACATAATAAAGTGTGGGAAAGACATTGGAGGCATTATTTCCTGGATTATGTGGGAAGAGGTTGTATAGTCTTTGGATCCCTGGTAATGTGGTATGGGTGGAACACCTAGGATTGGGAGTTACTTGGGCCTGGGATATGCGAATATAAGAGAATACCATTGGGTGATTTTTGGGTTTGGAAAAGATCCAGTGCATGAGAATAAAATGAGAAAAGAGAAAGCCAAATATAAGTATCACTATTACATTTTATTTTATGAATTTTTAAATTATTAACATGATTTTATATTCTACATTATGATGATTGGTTCATGATCTAATGTGGTTTTGTTGTGATGATAAATAAGAAATATTGCAGGGATAGCTGCATGGAGAAATCTACTCATAAGGGTATGTTTTAATTTGTTGAAATATTCTTTATGATGGATCTCATGAGAGATTATATTCCATGATGTAGGAAAGAATCATATTTCCCAGCCAGGGTAAGTGAATTTGGTTTAAAAATCTAGAACAGCAGTAGCTTGAATTTATCAGAGTGTGCAACAATGCTAGATATTGGAGGTAGGTAACACTCCAAGAAAATAAAAAGTGATTAAGTTTTATTGGATGCAACAAAATCACTGGAAAATTTAGAATATCGATTAAAAGGTGGTTGATCAAATGAACTTCATCCATTTATTTTTTGGGAAAAGTAGCTGTGTATGAATTGTATTGAACATAGATATGTATGTAAAGCTCCAAATAATTATATGATTGGTTTAAAGCATGTTTTCGATTTTGTTTATGTATAGAACATTGAGGATGGTGTTTCTCCAAGGAGGTTGGGTTTGTGATAGCCCCTGGCTAGTTGCCCTATTGTAAACATTTAATAATTTTATTATAATAAAAAATTATAAGAATATGGGACAAGGATCCAATAATTTTGGGAGGGAGTTTGCTTAAGAAGGCCTGGTTTTTATTGATGTCGCTTATGTAGAATTTATTATTGCACCTTAATGGATTTGATTGACATTAAATACAACTTGAAAATGAGTGGACAATAATTGTACTCATCATTGGAAAAAATTTTAAGAAAGAGGGAAAAAATTAAATAAAATAATGGGTTGTGTTTTCAAGAGGGTAGGCTGAGGAGTGAAATAGGGAGTTGTCATAATAGAATCCCATGACCACATGAAAAAGGAAACCATAGATCGAATACTAAGAAAATGGGCCATGATCAGTGCACATTGACACACAATAACCTACGGTTGCTACAATGGTAATAAGGCTATGAAGGGACTTCTCGACAAGGGGGAAGACAAGAAGCAGGGGATTTTCCTTCACCATTGATAGAAGCATGCAAGGAATAGGAAAATAAATTGGAGTTTGAGAGGATCCTAGTGATAATCATTCATTCAGGAGGGGAAAGAGTCAGCAAGGGGGTAGAGGAAAACATTTCCTCATGAGGAGGATGGGAATAGGAAAGATAACGAAATTTGACAGAGATGAGAATTCATATGAAAAAATAGAGTAGCTGAAGGAGCCCAAGGGGGTTGGAAGTTTGAGGATAGAGAGAAGTGGCTTTCCAAGGAATTATGAAGCCACTAATATTGGTTTTCCTCGAGAAAGAAGACCCCATTGGAAGTTTGTGTGTTAAGTAAGCTACTAGCTAGGAAACATAGACACTCAGGTACTTGGGTGTGGAGGAAACATTGGCTGTGGCCCTAGGTTAGGAACTCTGATACTTACATTCTCTAAAGAACTACCTAAAAAGAGTGATTTTTTTTCTTCCATGGTAGTTTATCTAGTAGATGAAACTTCCCATATTGATATCTCCTCCTCTTGTAGTATTCCTAAGGCTTGAGGAATCCACAAAGTGTGGTTTTCTCTAGAGAACCATTGGGAAGTTTGTGGAATGAAGAACTTGCTAACCTATCAGTAATTTTTCTAGTTTAAAAACCTTCCCATAGTTACATACAAACTATCATCTTATCACTAAAAGTAAATTTCCTTGTGAAATGAAAAAACCACTAGGAAGCTTGTGGTTTGAAGAACCTACTAACTTAACAATCACTTGTCTAACAGTTGAACCTTTCCATGCTATGATGAAACTATCCTCATATATTAGAGATGTGATTTCTTCGTGCTTACAAAAGACCCCTTTTATGAAGATGACCGAGATAAGGCACTGTGACATGATAGTGGTAAAAATATTGAGAACATTTGAGGGAAGTGATTCCCTATGCATTTGGATATATAACTAAATTGTGGGTAAAGGTGGGGTACCTTTGGAGGCCCTATTTCAGCAGGAAGTATTGATTTATAGTGCAATTAACTCCTCCTAAAGTTTTGGAATTTCGCTTAGAGGATGACAGTTGTAAGAAATATTTGGCTGCAACTTGTATACGGTTAAGTGGAGAGTTAGAGTTCCAATATTAGTTGTTAGGATTATCTCTTAAGATAAGTACTTACTTATGCACTTGTGCATTTGAATCATATGTACATTTTTATTACACTTTTTTTAATGTTAATGAATAGTGATTTCATGTATGAATGTGGAATGTTAGTTCCTGTGAAATTCCTAGAGGAATTCTTTAATTCCTACATTTAACTCGTGGGCTTGAATTTAACTTAATTTCTTGAATACAAATGACATGTGAATTTATATGATAATATGATATTGAAATCATTCTAAATTTCCTAAGTGTAAAAGATATGATTGAACTCTATTTTAATAACTAATCTCCTACATTGAAATTTTCTGAACATTAGGCCTCTATGTCTATAAACTTAAATAAAAGATCGGGAGGGATAAGCCTCTATGCATAACTATTAAGATCATGTGTGATGGATGGTTATATATATATATATATATATATATATATATATATATATATATATATAGAGAGAGAGAGAGAGAGAGAGAGAGAGAGAGAGAGAGACAAAGACAGAGAGAGATGTAAATATAACATGATAATGATTATCGTGTCATGGTTTTGGTTGCAAGGTCTCCAATAAACCTTCAAGATAATTCTTAAATGTATACAATGTACAAGACATGAGATTAGACTCATGTGTGTGTGTGTGTGTGTGTTGACTATGAGGGATGACCCTACAATCATTTCGATACAAGGATTTAACTCCATTCTGCTAGTTTAGACTCTGGCGAGATCATTGTGTAATATACACAATATAATACTCTCAACACACTTTAGTTGAAGGAAAATGAATAATATTACTCCTATATCACATATGACACATTTTTCCTAGATAAAGGACTAAAGGGTAGGTGTAGACACTATGGTAACCAAGCTAGAACCCTACCAAAGGTTTGAATAGGGCCATAGCCACCGATTCCTTAAGAGCGAGGGTAGGCCATATTCCTATGTGAAATAACCATGAGAGATGGTGTGGTCAATGAATGTGATGGATTGATGATCAGATGGCCTTTATAAAATGCAAACCCCCCTCTGATGTTAGTTGGGAGAGGGGGGGGTTCACTTTGAACCTTCGCTAACATATTTGTTGGGGTGACGACATGAAATGGAGGGTCATTAGATGAAAATGTTATATTTGTACCCCTGAAATGTGAACATGGAAAAACCCCTGTGACATGCCAAAGGGGGGTCCACATTTCATATTTTCCATTGGATTTTCAGGCCACCAGCACAGTTGGATAAGAGGGAGGGGATCATAGAGGGGCCTGAAGAAATTTCATAAAAAAATTATAAGTATAGAAGGTTATAAAAGGTCTAAGTCTAAATATATCATAATAGGCTTAATTCAGACAACACCATAATGTAAAAAAGGTTAGGATTTAGCCCTATTCATGGTCTGGTGTTAGTAGGGGTTTTTCTTTAATCATGACTAGATAAGCTTGGTTGCACAAGTCAAGAGTTTGATGCATTCAGGCTAGGCTACTAGGTTGTGGAATCGATAGTTTGGGGCCTAGAAAGGTCAGAGGTCGGGCTTCATAGCTATAGGTGCATGCACACTTGGGTTTCATTAATTATCTAAATATGGGAAAACTAGTTATTGTTATGCCATCTCCCTCATCAGTGTTAAAAATTTGTGATTAGGATCGTCTCAAGTTAACCACTTGTGAAGGGGTTTATGTGTCAAATTTGATGTGTCTTTGATGATCAAATTATGAGTTAATTAAATTTTAAAAACTCATATAAAAAAAATTAAATTCATAGAAATAACACACAACAATCACATAATACCATGGATGATAACGGAGTTCACCCCTCCTAGGCTACATCTCCATGGACCTAATTCAACTAGTTAGGCACTCTTGGGATTAAGAGTCAAATGTCTAATTACAAGCACCTATATTGCTCCAATAAATTTTCAACCTGCTCCATTGGATTTAGTACACTAAAATACCCCAAAAATGACTATTAAATCTCTAAAATTGGTTTCTAGCTGATCTAGGCTTGACCTCCCAAAGTGGCCATGGGCTTATTTAATCTCCAAAGTGACAAAAAAAATTTAGAAGTGCGCCAACACCTCTGAAAACTATACCACTGTGTTAAGAGTACCAAATACATCTAAAAATGACTATTCATTCACTCCATTTTGCCTTCAGCTAATTTGGACATGGCCTTCCCTCCTAGTGGCCATAGGCTTCAAATTTATTCAAGGTAACAGAAACATATGTATAATTGCTCCTATACCTCTACAAGTTGTTCCAATGGATTCAAAGCATGCCAATCTACTATTAATTATTATTCCTGAGCCAAATTTGGTCTAAAATTTCTCAAGATGGGGTTCATTTAATTTTCCCCTAGATTATGCCTCTAAATTTGGAGAGGTCTCTAGTTAGCTCTACCAAACTTCAAAAATCCACCAAAACTAGAGAAATCCGCTAAAAAACCTCTAACTTAACACACATTTAATTAAGGCTTAAACTGTAGATTAGTGTGGATAAGTGCACACTAAGCGCATTTAGTGGGAGCATTGGGTGCAAGTTCATGTGGCGCGGTCATGTGGGAGGATGGTTGGTCCCCGGGGCTGGCCCCCTCCGTTCCTGCTGTCGGAGACCACTGAAATTTAAATAAAATTCGGGTGCATTCCTTTTCAATGAACAAGGTTGTGGCCCATTTGTAAGAGGCGGTAATGGTTGGGGGGAGGTCACGAGGTTGAACCCTGACCTCTGCCCCTCCATACATATGTTTTTGCACCATGGAATATTACGCCAATCGATATATATTGTGCCCATAACATAAGGTTTGAACCTTCGAAGTGTATTTTCCATCGTATACCATATAATTCAAACATAAAATTTGGATATGGTCTTCAGACTTTGATTCAGACCATGGTATAATAAATTTCCAATTGGAATTTGGTTAGAATTAATATATGTGGAAATTAATATATATAAGATTTTAAATTAATAATATATATATATATATGATAAAAACCAGTTTGATGATGAATTGGTTTTTTTGGGGGAGAGCGCTTCAGAATCGAAGCAAGACTGCCACCATGATCTAGGGTTTGGAGGTTTCTACGCAGACTGCCCCTGGAAGACCCTCCTCATTGCTCTTGAGGATGAAACCATACTCCTAAAGTGCCCATAGGTTCATCCATGACAAAAAAAAGTGGGGGGGCAACAACTCCCCCCACCTCAGGCCTGCCTCCCATAGGAGCGGCGACATGGGCTGACAACAATCGTTAGCAGAATTCTGTCCCGCTTCATGAAAAAATCGGGGTGACTCCCACAGTGAAACCGACCTCCAATGGAATTAGAAGAAACAAAAATTAATTCATCCACATGCATACCCAAAGCTACCAACGTAACCAAAATCAAGCTTCCTGTGCATCAAATCAACGAAAGAATACAATTCATGAAGGATCATGCACTGATAGGAAAGTTCATGGGTTTTTGGCCCACAGAAAAAGCCCTTTAGGCTGGATCACCTCCAAATGGAAGCCCAAGGGTCACATTGACCTTCAGATGTGTGGCAAATTTTTCTTCAATGTGATCTTCATCTGCACTGAAGACAAGAATTGGACCGTGGAAGGAGGGCCATACTTCTTCAGCTCAACGGGTTTAAACCAGCGGAACTGGGTAGAGCGCTTCAATCCAGAGAAGCAAGATCTCACATAGGATCTGTTGGCTCCTTGTGATTTGAAATATTGGCAAGAAAAACTCTACAAAGAACCACATCAAACCACTTTTGAGTCCAAGGACCTAGCCTTCCTAGACTCAGAGAGGGCTCTCTCTATGTTTATGTTTGTAAATGATTTATTGTTATGCTTATTTTTTCTGATTTTAGGCTAGTTATGAAGTTCTAGTATTGTTTGTTTTGTTTGGTTGTTTAATTGATTGTGTGATTAATTGATTGAGTGTTTCAGTTGAATAGATAGGCTATGAGAAGCATTAATCCATTGGGCTATGGATTTATAAAAGGATTTAATTGTTCATCAACTCTGCAAGGGTTTTCATAGGGCAAGCTAAGTATATCAAGTGGATCTCTTAGATTAGATGAAATATGAAATGACAATAAGTTGTGAAATCAATAAAACTAATGGGCAATTAAGAATCCTTTAACCATACCTCAATAAGAAAATCCTTTTAGGTACTGTTTAAGAAGAACCAAAGGAAGGGGAAAACCATAGACTTATTTGTCCAGACTCTACCAAGTAAACCTTGGGACAAAAATCCAACGACCCTAGAGAGTAGGACACCCCTGAATTCTCTAGTTATTACTTTCAGACAAAGAAAACGTTTAAGATAAGAGTCAGTGAAACTAAATAGCGGTTAATAATTCTTTAATAAAACTTCAAAGAAAACCTTTAAAGAAAAAGTTTAATAAAAACCAAAGGACATGGCTAACCATAGACTTCTTTGGCTAGACTCTACTAAGTAAACTTCAAAGAAGGCCTTGAAAATAACATTTCAAGAAAAAAAAAGGAGAGGGAAAACCATAAATTTCTTTGGCTGGACTCTACTGAGTAAATTTTCAAGGCAACATGCTAGGTGGAACTAAAGAGCAAGACGACCCTAAATTCTCTAATCAAACCTTGCAGAAGAAAACATTGAGATGAAATAAGAACACAGAATTAAGGTGCCAAGACAACATATATTAATCTAAAATTTATGTTCTTTTATCAAAGAAATGATGGAAAATATGGAAAACAGAAGGGAAAGCATTGAAAAAGAAGAATAACTTCACCATTAACATAACTCAAGAATCCTATGAATGTGCTTGTATTACTGATGTCCAAAACAGTTACAATACTCTTGTTCAACAAATCTCTGCAACTAAGAGTCCGATCAAAACCAGCCTAGCAGCCAATCCTCTAATCAAGCAGCCAACCAACTAACCAACCAACAATAACAATGAAACGTACATGCAGTATTTATCTTCAAAAATGAGGAGGTGATCCTATTCCAGGGCTTAAGATGGAAATTATTACAGAGTAAATGATTTTTGACAATTGAGACCATGCAAGGCCTAGTGCCAAAATATCTCTAACTAACTTACAGTAACAATAACTTCTAACTTAACTGCTGAGATAACTTTTGAGATATATTTGACTTTATGGCTTTAACATTAAATTTTTCAATAACTGTTGAACTGCTTAAAATATCTATGAATTATTTATTAGTTGTATATGCTTTAATTTGAAGTGAAATGAGGTTGTAGGTGTCCAAAATGTTTATGAGGAAGTACATGGTCTTTGATTTGTCATTCATATTTGTCTCCTTTTGCTAATTTGCCTTTGATTTGTCTTTTAAATTCTTATCTTCTTCGTAAGCCTTGATTTTCTCTTCTCCTTAACTATGCTTTCTCTGTTTAATGCTTTTAATCTGCTTTCTGTCTTCACTCTGTCTTCTTAGTCCTATTTATTTTCCTTTAACAGTTGATTAATGTTTTAACCCATTTTCTTTTCACTATTGTGGTGAAACTTCAACTGTGTTCTTTGACTGTGTTCTTCCTTTGCCTTTATCTCCGCCTGCCACTGTGAAAACTCCTTTATTTCTTTGCCCGTCGTTGTGGAGAACTCTCGCTGACTTTGGAGGGTTTGAATAACCATCGATGGTCATGATCCATTGATTTTTATGCTTTAATCTGGCGCTCCTAGTCCTTTTGATGAACAAAACTTGTTGGATCCTCACCTAGAGAGTTTGTTTGGATGTTTTTAGGACCTTAGAAATGCAAAATATGCTTTCCCTACCTTGATTGCCTGCACATTAAAATTAATTTTTTAATTAAAACCTGCGTTTGTGGACAAAGTCTAGAAAATGGGAGCTTGTAGGTTTTCTGCGTTGGTTTATGGCTTATTGAGTCCTTTAGAGTGTTGCAGGGGCTTCATGGTGGTTTCAGGGTTTATTGTATTAACACAGGGCTTTTGGAATATTTGAATGGACCAATTATTTTTGGGTTATGGCGGGGAGAGATGGGTGGTTTATCGCATGGGGCGAAGGTGGTAAATAGTATTGGCAGAGGGTGTGTGATGCCATGGAGGGGACGACATGTGGAGGGTAGGGCAAGGGCACATACTACCCATTTCACAAGGTTCAAGGTTCTTAACCTCCGCGCAGTTGGATGTGTGACATGGATTGATGGTTGTTGGATGGGAGGGGTGAGATACGACGGTGGTCGGGTGTATAGAGTGGCGAGCTAGTTTTAAAGGTGGGGCCTGGGGGTAAGGGTTTAAGTGGAGGCGCTTAAAATGTACTGCGGGGAGGTTAATGTATGCGGGGTTTTTCATAAAGCACGACCCGGGGAGTATTAAAGTGAAGGTGCTTAATACAAGGTGGGGGCCAGGGATATATGGAAGCAGGAATCCAGGTTTTAAATCGGGGGGCTAAGAAACATATAGGGGTTGGGTTTTTAATTAACACAGGGTTTAATTAAAATAAATGGGTCCCAAATAAAAAATAAAAATTATTAAAAAAAAATATGAAAAAAAAGGGTTTTTTTCATTGTTTTCAAGGGAAAGAGGGGGGCTGAGTGAAAACAGGGGTTGAATGGGTTTTTAGGTAATGGGAAAAAGGTAGAAATGAGGGGTTTAAGGATCAAAACATGGAATTTCAGAGTGAGAGGGTGATCTGAATAGTGAGATAAGAGATAGTGAATTGGTTAAATGAGGATAATGAAGGCAGTGAGATTTCTGAAAATAAAATTATATTCAAAGAATGTTATTTTTAGCAGATTGTGGAAAATCCATAGTTATCTAGTGATACTGTGAATACAAGAGATTAACAGTGGCTCCAACTGGGGAGGGAAACTCCTTTTAAGGAGGTGTCAAGACCCTCAGATCTCAAATCTCTGGGTTTTTGTAGACCGGTGCCTTATCCACTTTGGCTAGTTTTCTATTTTGTAATGTTGATCTGTTGTAAATTTTTATAACTGTGATCTTTAGAATTTAAAACATCATGCTTCCTGCAAATTTAATTCTGCCTTCCCATCATTAAATTCTAAAATTTTTCTTCATTTATGGGTGCATTTAGACTGGCAAACCCTTGACATCATTTTTCTTTTGAAAGAGAAAACTATCTATTTCTACCCTTATAACTTCCAAAGGCTCAAATTAGACTAATGAGCTCTTTTATTCTCTACCTAACTACCTATCTGTCAAGATTAAATAGTTTGACAGATTTTTATTTACTAACTATCAACATGAATGTTAAAGCATGACTAAATCAAGATTAAGCAGTTTCATTTCTCATGAATTGTGGCATTTTGGACAATATTCACACCATATTATTTTTCAAAATGTAAAATTAAAACATGAGGTTTTTGATCTTGAATCTTTCATTTATCACTCATCCCTTTATTTTCTTTTTGGTTCAGATTTATACTTTGGAACCAATATTATTTCCTATCTATTGATAAACCAAGTTTAAATAGTTTGGCATATCTCCATTTCTAACTTATCAACAAAAATTCAAAATTTTCCCAGTCATGATTAGGCAGTATGGTCGAATAAGACTTCTTTTGCAAAAGTAGTGGAATTTGGACTTGCATGCTTTCATAAACATTTACTTTTTGGGTATGGGGGTTTACCTTTTTCTTTTTATTCTGCCCTCTTTTCTTCTGTTTTTTTCTTGTCTTTTTGTCTTTTTTAGATCAGCTTCCTTTACATACCTACCTACTGTAATCTAACTTTGAGGCATATATTCATTAAGTGAACTCCCTTCTCCAATGCAGCCAATCAAGTAAATGAGTACATGATTGATTTCTATTCAAACTTTTAGGTATGCTAAAAAAAAGAGGCCACTCCCATTTTTCCTTCATCTGAACAATAGTGCTCCAAATTTTCTTTAAAATTTGCAACAAACTATTCCTAGCGTAGTTTACTCCTTCTTTAGATGTCTCTCAGAAAACAACAAAAGTATATTTGAATAATATTTGGCTCTGAGGATTTAAACAATAAGTTCTATCCAGGGCTATTTCTTGCTCCACTTCGTTTTGTTTGGGATTCTGTTGAAGAAGAAACTCCACCTCTTCTTCACGATCATCTGTCTTGGCAACATCGTAATGTACTGTTATGTTGTCTTTAAGAAAACCTGATATTCCTTGATTGAGTGGAATGGATTTTGTCTGAAATCCATCATTAGGACATTCTCTAGCAATAGGTCTTCTTGAGAAGGTAGTAGAGCATCAGTATCACTCTTTTCTATAGTTTTTGCATGATAAAATGCATCACTGGATAGATCAGAAGTAGGAAAAATAGACAGATCCTCTTTACATAAAAATTTTGAGGCTGGTTGTATGTTTAGGATATGATTGATTTCTTCTTTAGTTAAAAGAGGAGGCATTTTTTGTTGTCTTTGGATAGAACCACAATGGTGAGAAGATGGATCATCATTTGTCCTTCATAGGGATCCTGGGAATCTTCTTCTATTCCTTAATTGAGTTCATCTTCAACCAACTTCTCTTGGTTTTTATGACAACTAAATTGAAAATGAAATTCATGAATTGCCTCTAATAGATCCTCAAGATGCCAATTCCCAAATCTTCATCAATATTTACAAGATATTGTATGAGATATTCAGACTGATCAAAACAATTTTCAGCTAATGATAAAGATGGACAATTAGTTTATAATGCTCATAAAACACCTTGTGGAACTCCTTTAAAGAAAACAAACTACCATATTTCAGACCTTCATACCATTCCCTTACTTTCCCTTCTAGTGTCACCATGAACATTTTCATGAGGCAACCCTCATGCCATCCAACCTTTAACCTCCATGTTTGTATATGAAATTTAAGAGATGTAACAAGGTGTCATCAAAATTTTCATCTTGAAACATAGGCAGGTTTGAGTACCAATTTATCTGAGGCATTTTGTGTGGGAATCCAGGTATGCGATCTATGTTCATTGGAGCATACCTGCGTTGTATCCTTGGATCCATATTTGTCAATTTTTCAGAGAAAAGGGTCACTGCATATCTATAACCAATCTGGAGTCTTCTACCAGTGGAGTCTTTAGGCTTACTGAGAGCTGTGGAGTTGGCAGGTGGAAGATTTAAAATTTCTTGAGGCGGGCTGCTATCCACCATCAACAACTCGATATTCTGCAAGTCTTTAAGATTTTCAGGTAGGGAAATTTCTTTGTGAATTGGTCTGCTAACAATTGAATTTTTAGGTCTAGGATATTTCCTTAGGATGTGCTCTAGATTGTCAACTATTACAGGAGGGCTTGGGTCAAGATGAGATCTAGTACAAATTATTCTAGAAGCCAGAACTTAGACCCAAGATTCAGAGAGGTTGAGAGTTTTATGAAAAATTGAAAAACAACCAATCTGTAAAATAAATACTTAATCCACAAATTATTCTTGGCTGGTTTATATTGAGGTTTAATGATATCAAGATTTCTCAATAATTTCCCAGTGGATTCTATATAAAACTAGTGGAGTCAGCAGGCCAACTGAAAACCAGTGGAGTCACCAGGTGGATGATTTAAATTGTTTTGAGGCTAGCTGTTTTCCACCATCAGCAACCAGATACCATTCTTGGCTGACACTTGTGTCATATAAATTTTACTGAGGTTTTCTGAGTTCTTGAGGAAATATTAAGCATTTTAGTAACTCAGATTCCCCAGTATGGTTTCCACTATGTTGGCTCCCCGTGATTTGCAATATTGGAAATAAAAACTATGTAGGGAACCACATCAAACCAATTTGGATTCCAAGGACCTAGCCTTCCTAGAATCAGAGAGGGATCTCTCTATGTTTATTTTTGTAAATGATTTATCTTTATGCTTATGTTTTCTTATTTTAGGCTAGTTATGAAGTTCTAGGATTGTTTGTTTTGTTTGGTTGATTAATTGATTGTGTGATTAATTGATTGAGTATTTCAATTAAATAGATAGACTATCAGAAGAATTAATCCATTGAGCTATGGAGTCATAAAAGGATTCAATTGTTCTTCAAATCTGCAAGGGTTTTCATAGGGAAAGCTAACTATATCAAGTGGATCTCTTAGATTAGATGAAATATGAAATGACATTAAGTTGTGAAATCAGTAAAACTAAAGGGAAATTAAGAATCCTTTAACCATACTTCAACAAGAAAATCATTTTAGGTAACTGTTTAAGAAGAACCAAAGGACAGGGAAAACCATAGACTTTTTTGGCCAAAGTTTACTAAGTAAACCTTGAGACAACAGTCCAACAACCCTAGATAGCAGGACACCCCTGAATTCTCTAGTTATTACTTTCAGACAAAGAAAACATTTACGATAATAGTTAGTGAAACTAAAGATCAGTTAAGAATTATTTAATCAAACTTAAAAGAAAACATTTAAAGCATCAGTTTAAGAAAAACCAAAGGACGAGGCTAACCATAGACTTCTTTGGCTAGAATCTACTAAGTAAACTTAAAAGAAGGCCTTGAAAATAACATTTCAAGCAAAACCAAAGGACATGGAAAACCATAAACTTCTTTGGCTAGACTCTACTGAGTAAATTTTCAATGCAACAAGCTAGGTGGAACTAAAGAGCAAGACTACCCTGAATTCTCTAATCAGACCTTGCAGAAGAAAACATTGAGATGAAAGAAGCATACATAATTAAGGTGCCAAGACAACATATCTTAATCTAAAAATTTTGTTCTTTTATTAGAGAAATGATGGACAATATGGAAAATAGAAGGGAAAACATTGACAAAGAAGAATAACTTCACCATTAACATAGCTCAAGAATCCTGTGAACGTGCTTGTATTACTGATGTCCAAAATAGTTATAGTAATCCAGTGCAACAAATCTCTGCAACTTAGATTCTGATCAAATCCAGCCTATCAGCCAATCCTCTAATCAAGAAGCCAACCAACTAACCAACCAACAATAACAATGAAATGTACATGCATTATTTATCTACAAAAATGAGGAGGTGATCCTATTCTAGGGCTTCAGATGGCAGTTATTACAGAGTAAATGATTTTTGACAATTGAGACCATGCAAGGCCCAATGCCAAAATATCTCTGATTGACTTAATGTAACAATAACTTCTAACTTAACTACTGGGCTAAATTTTGAGATATATTTCACTTTAAAGATTTAACATTAACTTTTTCAATAACTGTTGAACTGCTTAAAATATATCTGACTGCATTATTAGCTGTATATGCTTTAATTTAAAGTGAAATTAGGCTATAGGTGTCCAAAATGTTTATGAGAAAGTAAACGATGTTTGATTTTTCATTCGAATCTGTCTCCTTTTACTAATTTACCTTTGATTTGTCTTTAAACTTCTGATCTGCTTCGTAAGTCTTGACTTTCTCTTCTCCTTAACTCTTCTTTCTTTGTTTAATGCTTTTAATATGCTTTTTGTCTTCACTCTGTCTTCTTAATCCTATTTATTTTCCTTTAATCGTTCATTAATCTCTTAACCCCTTTGATTTTCATTGTTGCAGTGAAACTTTGACTGTGTTATTTGACTGTGTTATTCCTTTGCCTTTATCTCTACCCGCCACTATGAAAACTCCTTTATTTCTTTACCCGACACTGTGGAGAACTATTGGTGTCTTTGGAGGGTTTGAATAACCATCGATGGTCATGATCCATTTATTTTTATGCTTTAATCTGGCGCTCCTAGTCCTTTTGATGAACAAAAATTGTTGGATCGTCACCGAGAGAGTTTTTTTGAACGTTTTTAGAACCTTAGAAATGAAAACTATCCATTCCCTACCTTGATCACCTGCACATTAAAATAAATTTATTAATTAAAACCTGTTTTTGTGGACAAAGTCCGGAAAATGGGAGCTTGTAGGTTTTCTGCATTGGTTTATGGATTATTGGGTCCTTTGGAGTGTTGCAGGGGCTTCATGGTGGCTTCGAGGCTTATTTTATTAACACAAGGATTTTGTAATATTTGAACGGACTAGCGGTTTTTGGGTTATGGCGGGGAGATATGGGTGGTTTATCACATGGAGCGAAGGTAGTAAATGGTATTGGCAGAGGGTGTGCGATGCCATAGAGGGGACATCACATGGAGGGGAGGACAAGGGAACATATTGCCCATTTAGCAAGGTTCAAGGTTCTTAACCTCCGCGCAATTGGATGTGTGACATGGCTTGATGGCTGTTGGATGGGAGGGGCGAGATTCGATGGTGGTCGGGTGTATGGAGTGGCGAGCTAGTTTGAAAGGTGGGGCCCGGGGGTAAGGGTTTAAGCAGAGGCACTTAAATTTTACTGCAGGGAGGCTAATATATGTGGGATTTTTCATAAAGAGGGACTCAAGGAGTATTAAAGCGAAGGTGCTTAATACAAGGTGGGGGCTAGGGTTAAATAATAAGTGGACATGCTTTTCATTAAGGTGAGGACGAAGGTTATATGGAAGTGGGGATCCAAGTTTTAAAGCAAGGGGCTAAAAAACATATAGGGATCAGGTTTTTAATTAACAAAGGGTTTAATTAAAAGAAATGGGTCCCGAATAAAAAAATAAAACTTATTTTTAAAAAAATGAAAAAAAATGATTTTTTTCATTGTTTTGAAGGGAAAGAGGGGGGATGAGTGAAAAGAGGGGTTGAATGGGTTTTTAGGTAATGGTAAAAGGTAGAAATGAGGGTTTTAAGGATCAAAACATGGAATTTTAGAGTGAGAAGGTGATCTGAATAGGTGATATAAGAGATAGTGAATAGGTTAAATGAGGATAATGAAGACAGTGAGATTTCTGAAAATAAAATGATATTCAGAGAATGTTATTTTCAGGAGATTGTGGAAAATCCATAGTCATCTAGTGATACTGTGAATACAGGAGATTAACAGGATCCAGTCTATATCCGGCTCTACACCCTCCCCCAGGACTACTAGGATGAACTGAAACTACGAGACATAGGAAATGCCCTAGGAGAATTCATCAAAACGACGGAGGAAACCAAGATCAACTGAAATGCAACATATGCACGAATATGCATCTACATGAACACTACAAAATCACTCCCTGGTGAGGTAAGCCTGTTGCATGATGATTATGAATGGATTCGAATTGTATATTATGAACATGTACCATTCAGATGCCAGAGGTGCCATCAACACGAGCACATATTCAGAGATTGTCCCCTAAATCACAAGGAGGCAGATCACAATGATTCAAATGATCAAGCCACGAAAGGGCTTACGAAGGTAGCAGGTAGGAAAAGGCACAACAAGAGGTCAAACTCTAGCCAAAATAAGAAATCCCTAGCTACAAGCAACAACTTCGAAGCCCTAGCTTAGTTGAATGAAAATGAGAATGAACCTCACAAATATGCAGGATGATCTTCACAAGAGCAACCCCAAACCTCAAAGAATCAACAAAATAAGATTCAACTGGAAGCCTTTATGAAACCCAAAACCCCTATACATGTAGGGGACAAATCTGCAATGAAAGGTAATGGAATGGCACTAGAACCAACCCCAAAATCCATGGAGGAAGAACCGAAGAGCATTGACTTTGGGGACCTAGATCTCAGAAGAGGAGGTACCCTATGATCGCCTCCAATTTGTATCTTTTTCTCATTGCGTAATACTTCATACAACTAGGGGAGATCTTATAGCCAGCATCATACCAGCCTCTGGTTCTGACCACTGGCCGATATAGCTTCAATGGCTCAGACCGAGTATGCCCACACCTAAAACCTTCTGCTTTGAGCACTACTGGTTCAAACATCTAGGCTTCAAAGACCTCATCTCATATTGGTGGTCCTCCTTCACACCACCCCAAGGCACAAAAATGTATCAGTGCCAGCTGAAACTGAGGACGCTGAAAGAGAAAATGAATATGTGGAACAAAACCACCTTCGGCAACATCTTCAAAGACCAGAGAGTACTGGAAGAGAAAATGAAGCAACTCCAAAAAAAAAATTATTTGAGAAGGATGTCTGACAGACTCAGAGAATAAAGAAAAATCACTAACAAACCAGATGGAAGAAAGAAGAAGCCGGGAAGAGATCCTATGGAAACAAAAATCCCAGACATGTTGGCTGAAATATGGAGAAAGAAACACAAAAATTTTCCATCGATCCACCATTCAGCACAATATTCACAACATAATCATAGTTCTCAAAAATCATAAGGGGAAGCGTCTAGAAAAGTAAGAGGACATCATGGAGGAGCTGCGCAATCACTTCAAGGATATCCTCCAAGAACCCAACACCCATTGGCATACAACCATAGGAAGAATCACTCAGCACATACCTAAATTGGTCATAGAGGAACATAAACAGATGCTACTTAAAGCTACCACCCTCACAGAAGTTGAACAAGCATTCTTCCAATTAAAGGAAGGAAAAGCTTCAGGCCCAGATGGATTCACCACCAACTTCTTCCACTTATTTTTGGAAACCATCAAATAAGAGGTTTGGGATGCAGTAGAGGAATCACGCACCACTCACTGGCTTCTACCTACTCTCAACGCCACCTTCCTCACTCTCATACCAAAGGAAGACAATGGTGCTTTGCCAAGTAAGTACAAACCCATAGCACTTAGCAATGTTATTTACAAAATCATTTCCAAAGTCATCGCTAACAGATTGAAGTAGCTTTTATCGCTGCTCATCTCCCCGGAGAAAATGGGCTACATTGATGGAATTAAAACCCTTGATGGCATTATTTTAACCCACGAGGTCATCCATTCCCTTAAGACCTCCAAAAAACCCAATATGCTCCTCAAAATTGATCTGTCCAAGGCTTTTGACAAACTTAGTTGGGATTATATCAAGCTAGTACTCATAGCCTTTGGCTTCAGCCACACTTAGGTCCGATGGACAATGATCTTGATATACTCCCCATTTCTATCCATTCTGGTCAATGGCATACCTTCTAAAACCTCCAATCCTTCCAAAGGAATAAGACAAGGTGATCCTCTCTCACCCTTCATTTTCATTATTATGGTAGAAGGTCTGGGATGCCTGAATTTTTTTTATGTCTAATCAGGTACCCTTCAAGGAATTCCCCTCCACAATCTCCCCCCATCTCCCACCAACAATTTGTGGATGAAAACATGATAACGGGACACCTCTCGGTCCGAGAAGCTCGATCCCTCAAATATTTTCTTGATTGTTTCTCTGAAGCAGCTGGCACAGATTTTAGCTCTGATAAATCTCAAATATTTTTCTTCCACACTCCCCCTATCACCCAGCGTAACATCGTCCGCATCTTGGGCTTCTCCATAGCTTCCCTGCCATAAAAATACCTTGGAGCCCCTCTCACAGAATCATCCATAAATCACACCTCTTCGTGAGTGCTGCTGGATAGAATGGAATCCAAATTATCCAACTGGACCCACTATTCCCTTAACATAGTTGGATGCATGGTGCTCATCAATGTGGTCCTTTAGTCTCTCCCCATCTATATCTTCTCTATTTTAGTTGCTCCAAAATGGGTCCTCAAAGCTATGTGCAACTTGCAAAGGAATTTCCTCTGGGGAGAAACTAAAGAGAAAAAAAAATGGGCACTAGTTAACTGGAAGGAGGTCTGCAAACCGAAAGTACATAGGGGACTAGGGTTGTGAGATCTAGAGCACAACAACACTATCATGGGAGCTAGTATATGGTGGAAATGGGTCTCCAACCCTCACACACCCTAGGAAAACCTATGGGCGGCCAAATATGCAAGGAATTGTCCCAAGGAAGACCTAATTAGATTCAACATAGATCTAGAAGGATCTGAAATATGGAATGCGGCCAGCCACCAAAAACAATTGATCCAAACCCATAGCTTTTGGGAATTGCGCAGTGGTACTGAAGCCAGACTCTGGAGGATTCTTGGCAGCAAATGCCCCATATTTCCTCAATTTTTCCTAGACCCATTTGGAGCATCGTTTTTCAGGTAAGGCAACACAACTGCGTCCAATTATTCTGGACGAATGACACTACTCAGCGCTACAGGACCTCGCTTCACCCTGACATATGGGAAGAAGACTGGAACAATGAAAATCACAGAGACATTTGGGAGGAAATAATAACTGAAACAAGAATCAAAGTCCAACAGGGACCCAATATTCTTCGATGGGGCCATACTCCAAGTGGAAACTACTCCACCAAGGAAGCCTACAATATCTTACAACAACAGAACCTTGATCCTACCAATCAAATATGGAAGAAGATACGGTCTGCCAAGCTCTTGCCCAAAGTAGCTACCTTTCTGTGGTTTCTCAATAAACGACACATCCTCGCATTGGAGAATATATTTAAATGAGGTTTTGTGGGACCCTCAATATGCCCTCTATGCTAGGAAGACCATGAAACCATCGATCACCTATTGGACATCTACCCCATATCCAACACCCTGTGGGATAGGATTGAAACTCTATGCAGACATACCATCATAGAAAGAGGTAACATCATCAATACCATTAGCAAGTGGTTGGAAAAACCTTACTCCAAAAACCTCCTGAATTGACTCTAGTAGCTGATTCTAGACCTCCTAATCTAGAACATATGGAAAGAAAGAAACAATCGAATATTCAAAGACAAGGCCTCAAAACAAGAGCAAATATAGGTAAGGCTACACAACAACCTCACAGAAACTCTTGCCATAACTCCTTGGAGCAAGGAAGATCTCAGACCACTACTGTTGAATGAAATATTTGGAAAAACTGACATATGAGCATCAACACCCCCTTGGATAACCACCCAGGGAACACCAGAAGAACCATCGCACTAGAACAATGGAATCCCCCACCAACTGGTTTCTTCAAATGAAACTTCGATGGCACCTCCAAAGGCAACCTCGGAAATGCTGGATTCAGAGGCATCTTCAGAAACTCACATGGTAAGCCCCTTATGGTCTTCTATAGAAACATGGAATGAGACACCAGCAACTCCATGGAGTTAGAGGGGATCATCCAGGGCATCTCCAGAGCCATTGAGTACTTAAATATTTTCCACTAGAAATGGAGGGAGACTCGCAAATCATCACTCAGGCTGCCACTCTAATTCTTCATGGATCCTCCTCCACAAACGTCTCCACTAGTTGGTGGCTCGCCAATAGGCTCAAACTCTTGGAACACTTGATTCAAAATCATAGGGCAATAAATTTTCACCATGTGTGCATAAAAATGAACATTGTTGTGGATCTCCTAGCCAACAAGGGTGTGGAAAGCCACAACATGCTACACTACTCACACCTCTCTCAGATTGAGGACGACTACTTACGCATGGAATGCAAAAATATTATCCAAAAGGACCATCTCTCCCTAGATGCAGGTGACACTATGCGCACGCATGCAAACGTTCCCTCCCACATTCCTGCTGATGAATATATGCAATGCAGACCTTAACCTGAAGTGGAACAACCTCCCTACAGTAATTCGCCTGAGGTTGGGGAGGTACGTGATTACAAAGACCCACAAAGCCAGTAATCACCCTAGGTGGAACCTATCATTAACAATCATTTGAATGAGCTCCTGGATGATTACAACTCACTACCATAACTTGAAGCACATGCTTCCACATGAGAACTATCATAACAGACTCCTGCAAGCGTGTCACAATAATGCACAACATCTTCGCTTGTGCCACGAGTCTAAAAGAGGGGAGGCCCCTCTGCATAATGTTACTTATAGTTTTCTCCTTTTGGCTTGCAAATCTCTCTTAGCCTTTCCACTTCAGTTCTAGCCCACTTGCACACTCCACCTGCTACGCAGCCTCCCCCTAGTGCCAGGTCGCTGGGCACCCTCTCGGCCACGCACCTTCCTGACTGCGCGCCTCCCTTTGGATCCCCATACCATAATAGTGTGTCCCACCTGTGTGCTCCCATCAGCAAGATCCCCCAACTACACAACCCCCACCTGCGCGCCACCTTTCCCAATAACACTCTATTGCGCACTTCTTGTCTCCGCTCCTATATTAACCCCCCAAGAGAATTTTTTCTACACCTTTCTTCCCATGTTCTCTTTTTCTTCATTATCCCATGGCTCTGCGATTGCACCAAAGGACAATCAGGGGGGGGGGGGGGGGGGAAGAGAGGCGCGTTCCTTGGATGCTACCAGCGAGGGCTTGAAAATCGCTTGGAATCCTTTAAGGGCTCCTCTTCTAGAATTCATGGCAGGGAAGCTCCTCAAAGCCGTTCGCACGACCAGGAGGAGGAGGCCCCTGTTCAGGCAATGCGGAGGGGTAGAAGTGGACCTATTAAATCCACCATCACGCACCAGGAGCACCCCACGCCTTGTAAAACTGAGCCTCTTCCAATTCAGGAGGCAGTGGGCGAGGACACCGACGTATGGATCATGGACTCAGAGGGCATTTGGACGTGCGTACCGGATGTTGAGTACTCGGTCGCTCCCATTCTCTATGCACATGCTTCTAGGCCTCAACATCATCCTACTGCTGAGGAGGAGGCCATTGCACAGGAGTACAGTTGCCATATCGAGGAGGAGGACCCAGACACCGAGGACGATGAAGAAGCACCATGATTGTGCGGTCACTTACAGTTTTTTAGTTTTTTGTTATTTCAGCTTGTATCATAGAACTTTTACTATCACAAGTACCATGAAAAATTTTGTAACTTTCTGTCGGATGTTACTACAGGGTTGGTTTCCTCCAAGGAGACAGCCCCATACCTGCGCTACCTTGTTAGCAATGAAGGTTGGGATTGGATAAGTGCAACTTACCAAGTCAGCCTATAACATATGTAATGTTTTATTTCAAATAAATATAGTTAGCCTAAGTGACCAATATATATATATATATATATATATCCAACCTTAATAATTAAAAATAATAATTCCAACACAAAAATTCATGAACCCAAATTCAACCTTGGAGGGCATTGGGAAAATTTCACCTTCTCAAACCAAAATGGCGAATCCAGTAGTGACACTTGTCACATTCCCATTGGGAAAAACATGAAGAAGATTCCTTGCATTCTGACTGCCTGCCATGTCATCAGCCTATACCTATTCTACAATTTAAAAAAAAATATTTGCTTGTCCTGAACAACAATCAACAGATTATAACTTCTTCATCCAACTTAGTTTTCGACGAAACGAGTTGCGTTGGATTCCTAGCGATGGGTTGGTTGCTTTTGTTCTAGTTTGGTGAAATTATGAGCACTTTGAATTCTGAGCAAATTTTTTCCTCTAATCGAGATTTCGATATTTCATAGAGAGGATCGACCTCACATTTCATTAGTATGGTGGGGCTCAAGGTATTAATAATGTGGCATATGGCATGATGGCATAATGATCACCCTTTTTTTGAGTTGAGGTCACCACATAAACACCGCGTGGGTACCACATGGCATGGCCAAGAATAAAGGGGTGAAATATTGAGTGGCCATAATTTATGATACATAAACTAGATTTGGGGTAAATTGTATATCACTAGAAATATCCCAACGATATGGATGCAATGGTGTTTTCTATTTTTGGTTTTGAAGAAGTTGAAAAATAAGGACAAATTTAGACCCCATTTCCTTATTTGAACCTTGGAAGCTGGGTCTGCATGGTAATTATCTCCTTACATCTTAGTTTCGTATATGGAGGTGAGAGGGTGTGCTACAATATTGGGTAATATGATAGAAGATAACACATAATCGTGCTAAATAATTATTTATGGTAAGGCATTGCTAATGACTACTGAAGGAATTTTTATTTTAAGATAACTCTTAAAAAGGGAACTCTTTAGTGGTGGGAATGTTTGCAATCTACAACAACCACCTTCCAAGAATCTTAGAATAGGATTTTGCACAAATTGGGTGATATGGTGCAATTGCTGGCAAAAATTATAAAGCTTATGCATGTTTCTTGGAAATAATACCATTCACTCACTAATTTTTTGTTTATTTATTTTGTGATAGTAACAATAGAAATTATTTAGCATAATATGTGCCTAAGTCATAGTAGATTACATCAAGTATTTAGAAATAATATTTATTATATAATTCAAATGATTCTAACAGTATCAGATCTTATGTACCAAATTTCTATAGCATACATCGATATACTATTATAAGTATGTTTTCTATAAAATATGCTTTGAATATTACAACATTTGGAAGACATTAACAATGTTGATATCTAAAAAATAAAACTGATCATCAAATATAATTTTATTTTCTATTGGTACTACCTAACTTAGGTCAAGGATTGTAGATGATGTAGTTTGAACAGAGTTGGTTGATGAAGCTTGAGCTTGAGCATCATGACCCCTTCCTTACCAAGATACTTGGTTTGAATCCAATTTTGAATTGACTCTCATAATATCCTCTCTTATTCACTCCCTAATTTTGATCAAATACTAAGATAAATAATTTGAAAATAGTTATATATATCCCCAAATTTTATCACATGGAAAAGTTTCCCTATCCATTGTGCTTGATTCAATTCACATTATAGGCATAAAACCAGGAACATACGAAGAAAAGTTAAATTTTTGCTACTCGGTTATGAAGGCATGTTGTACACTATTATTCCATCATCTAAAGCCTACTTTGGAATTGGAAACTAATTGTAATAATATAAATAACAAGTTTGTGAACTTTTCACCTAGAAGGCATACAAAATATTCTACAAATATTTTCCAGAATCATTTTGCACATGAATGTATCCTACAATATATAATCCTTTTGTTTCAATCCACACTCTAATAACTAGGTGAATGGTATGAAATACACAATATTATTTATTGAAACTATAATACTTGTGTTATGATGAGCATAACCATCATGCCCTAGCTATGGCAAAGGATATTAACAAATGCTAGAAAAATTTCCCTCGACTTGTCATCCCCTCTTTAATCCCCTCTTCCACCACCAAATCGTAGGATTTTTTTTCTAGAAACAGCAAACCATGGCCATAATGTCTCGTACATAATCTATTATTCTCCATAGTCCATACTACACTTCCCAATCTCCAATCGCATAGATACCATCCTAGATTGGGATAAAATAATTTAGTGCCACTATATTAGGGCAACAAATACACGATGTAGCGAGAATATTCAAACCTAAGGTAACCCTAGTCAGACATTTATAATCAATGTTGTAAGAAAATATTGCAATGTATTAACTATGGAATGTGAGGACATGTTGATATTAATTGTTCACTAAAGTATATAGATAAAGTTGTGTGTGATATGCATGTGTTTGGGGGGTAATTGTTTTAGCATGATTCCTTTCATTACTTTATACCTCAAAGTGGGAATCATATTTGTGTGGCATATATTTCATGTAATGCCAACCAATCACTTGAGTTACTAGAATTTTAAGTCCATGTAGTTATGTATGTGCACATTCAAGGATATGAAAATGATCACACAATCATTCTTGTTTTTGCCACCTTAATCTCACTACTAAATCATCAATTCAAAATAAGAATAATGATATTAAAAACAATGATGAAATGAAATAGAGATTTAATATTGAAAATGAGGTAAGTGGTTTTTATTCATGCTCTTTGGATGATGTGTTTTCTCTATACTTTTGTGCCACTAAGCATCATTAAAGAAATCAGAAAATAAGATAACAAAGGCAACTTGATATCTTCAAGCTATTGTTATACATTAATTGTACTATTAATTAAAGTTTATTTTCATCCCTTAAGAAAATGACTTGTGTTGACTTCATTTCATGAGCTAAAAGGTATGAAAAATATTTCATGGGTAATTAAATATGATATATAAATTCTCAATTGTTTCAATGTTTTATAAGTTTCTTGCGCATTAACCTATATTAAAATTGTAAAATAGCTCTATTACAAAGTAAATATTATATCTTAAGATGATGCACTACCATTATAAATGAAAATAAAGATAATTGAATGTCACTACTACATCAAATAAAATGATAAAAAGGTTATCAATTAATATTATTAGACTGTATTTTTTTTTTTCAAAATTATTTTTCATTTTATTAATAAAATTTTACATGAATTACAATCACATAAATTAATAAATTGTTATTATTTTATGTTAATTATTTATTTTAAATTTAATATTTTACATAAATTTCAATTATATAAGTATATTAATTTTTTTTCATTGTAAATATTACTTATTTTCTATTTGTAAGAATCTAGGAAGAGTTACATAGTCAACATACTCAAGATAACCAATATAAATGAAAATAAAGATAATTGAATGTAACTATCATGTCAACTCAACTTGGTTATCAATAATATCTTACAGAGCCATAAATCATTTTATTTCACACATTCTGTATTTTAATATTAATATTATATATGAATTACAATCAGACAAATCAACAAATCATTATCATTTTATGTTAATTATTTATCATAAATTTAATATTAAATATAAATCTCAATCATAAAAGTTGATCAACTTTTTCTTTTTTCATTATAAATATCATTTTTATTCTATCTTAAGAATCAAGAAAAAGTTACATAATCAACATAACGAATATAAAGATGGCTCCTAATAGGACACCTTGTCACAATGAAACTTAAACATGAGTGGAAAGTTATCATTAAACTCTCTCAACCACTTGAAATACATTCAATTGACACTGAGCCCTCAATTTTGTATAAACATAAGAATAACCATTTGTGACATCATTTGATTATGGCGGGGTCTACATGTACTCCCACAATAATGATATAGTCCAAATTGAAAATAAAAAAAGAGAAGAAAATAAAACTAATTATAAGCATATTTTCTTTTCAAAACCAAAAAAGCTAAAGAGGTGGTGGTCAAAGATAGATAGGGAAGCTAAAGTGGATAAAAACAATGGTGACGACATTTGTGATTAGAATAATAATACTAGTACTAAGATGGGTGGGCGTGGGTCATAAAGCAGTACTATACACTCATCATTACAATTTTGAAATTCTATCTCCTAATGCTTTTTGTTTTAATTCTACATTTAAAACAATGTTTTATATTAGTCTCTTTATTTACATTATTTTAAATTAAAAATAATTAAAAAGAAATTAAATTTATTATTTTAAATTAATTAAAAATGATTAAAAATAAAATAAATTTATTATTTTAAATTTCTATTAGTTTAAAACTATATAATATAAAAGTTAAATTAAATTTTTTTTGCTTTATGTATAAAATAAAGTGAAAAAATAAAACTATTATTTAAATAATTATTTTCATGTAATTTTAAATATAAGATAAAATATTTAAATAAATTTATTTATTTATTTAAAATAGATAAAAATTAAAATTAAAATTAAAATAAAAATAATATAAAAGTTAAATTAAAAAAAAAGTTTTTAATTATATAAATTAAAATAAAGTGAAAATGTAAAATTATTATTTAAATAATTATTTTGATGTGATTTTAAATATATGATAAAATATTTAAATAAACTTATTTATTTACTTAAACTTATATAAACTTAATTATGTTCGAAAATATTAATATAAAATATCTAAAAGTTATTTTTAAACAAGGATGGCTGCAAGGCAGCTAGTCCTTGCTTTGAGCTAGGGAGAGTTGGAGTAGCCGAAATAACACTAGGCTCGGTTCTCTTATTTATCTATGGTATATCTAGATTGTGGTAACCATATCTAGATTGTGCTATGGTATATCTAGATTGTGTAGTGATTCTTTCGCTGAAGATATGGATTTAGATTCAGCAATGAGCTTTTCACTTGCTTAGAATTAGGAAGGTGTGAATCAAAGTCTAGGCCAACAACTCAAGTTGCACGATGAAAATGATGGTTCACTGTGTAACTAAGTGTATTTTGTTCCAAGCAATCAACCAGGATGAACAATAATAAACTAAATAAGAAATAAATTAGGATGCATAATAATAAACTAAATAAGAGCGTTGAACCACAATAATAAACTAAATAAGAGTGTTGAGCCGACCCATATGTGGAAACCCTGAGCTAACCTGCATTGTTTTGAAGCTAATCTGGAGCACCATATGAATCCAATAAAATGTGAGTGGAAACAACAATGCTTCCATGCAGAATTTATGACAGTTGATACATAAATATTAGATCAATTCATGATAGTTGATACATGACCTAGAGTTGAACCTTACATACCTGGCTGTGGAGCTCCCAAGATGAGTCAGAAAGTTGCGATGAAAAATTCCTCAGTTTTTCCAAATCTGAACAACATTGCTACCCTTTGTCTTATTGATGCCCAACTTGTTGGAACTATCAATAAGTTGAACATTAATGCTTTCAGAGAGGGTGAATAACCCATCTTGCCAGTCTCACTGAAATATCCCAACTAAACCATTGGTTTCATTGTGTACAATTGCAAGATGATGCCATACCTCTTCTTCAAACTACCTATCTAGAAAAGGACAGTTGGCAAGAATTACTTGTAGCCTACATAATGAACATCTGTAGTGCGAATGAAACATTATTAGACAAGTCTCGTACATGCAAGGAGTAAAGGTGTTGGTTTTTATTATTTTAATATATTTAAATTGAAATTGAAAAATATAATTAAAAATATAAAAGTAAATAAGATATAAATAAGGTTAAATAAATTTAAATAGTTAAAAAAAATGAATTTTTCAAGTCCCAAGTGGGACTTAGGGTTTGCAAGCAGCCAAGTGCCTCCTCTAGATCTTCGTCTCCAACAAGTGCCTCCTCTAGTTCTTCGTCTCAAACAAGTGGGATTTGGCTACAAGGAAATAAAATACTTAGACCTGTAAACAAATTTTTGTTTTACTGTATGCCAGAGTAAGCATCATTGTGTTTTACTACAGGCAAGCATCATTGCGTTTTTCATTGCCGAAGTGCTGCTGATATTTGTTTTACGTCGCCCTGCTAATTTTCCCTGTTGAATTCTGTGTTCACCATAACAAGAACGAACGAGGAGATTCAATGCTCAAAACCAAATAATTGGTTCAGAGTTTTCATGTGAATTTATTTGGTTCTGAGTTTTCCTGCAAATACAATGATGATCCAACAAATCGAGGAAATTAAAGAACCGAATTTCTCAGTAAATATGTATGTACCAATACTGATAATATTGATATTACAGATATTGGCCAAACTGCAAAAATGATATGCCAGCAGTTTCAGAATTTCACACAGGAAAACGAGGAACAGTTATGTTTCAGGTATAATTAATATTCTTTTGAATAAGTTAAACAAATTTTCTTATGTTCACTTTTCATTGTTGGGAAGTCAATAATTTTCATTTTTGGGAAAGCAATAAGAAATGTTAATGAGGTAAGCTCAAACTAGGTACCGATTGTGGGGTCCCAAGGGAAATTTTACCATTTCATGTAGTTGTGGCAACTGTAGAGCAATCAAATCATGCTCTTCTTTTTCGACAAACACTTCTTCGTTGGAGAATGATGAAGACAATGGCGAGCCTCTAGTATCTGAGGAGTAATTATGCGGATGATGAAGATGATGGTGAGCCTCTAGAAACTGCGGAGTAATTATGCAGCGGTGAGCCTCTAGTAACTGAGGAGTAATTAAGCAGCCTTGTTGGTGTCGCATGCCCTTTAGTAAAAATGGAAGGAGCCCTTCCCGGATTCCATGCTATCCTCAAACATATCATTCTTCTAAACAAAACCCTTGGCTCGACCGAAAGACTGCTCCGCAACAACAAATAATGTTATGATTCAGTAGCATAAATACTATGACCATGCTATAAACTTACACAATGTTACAAAATATTCCAGGAAAATATAAAATTAAAACTCAACCAAATAAAAAAAAAATAGATAAAATATGGAACGTTATTATGGAGTAGAAATCGATAGTTACACGACCAGTTACAGATACCTCCTATGAGATGTAGGAGGGGGATTTTCAACCATATGAGATGTTCGAATGACGCAGGTAAGTTCTAATGGTTAGAAATTTCCATCTTGTGCTCCATGGAACAATCCCCATTCAGTCATGGCGTCAGACTGTATCAAGGACGCCAACCAGGTATGCAACACAACTTACCATTATTTTCCTTGATGACATTTGAAGAAACCTATATACAATGCACATCCTCAGCACTGAACCCAGTTATTGGCTAAGATGGCAGAGAATTGTCGAAGACCTTGTGTGCTCTACAGGTCCCCTTCTTTGTGAAGCATTCATTAATGAAAGCCTACGAAAATCACAGTCACATGTCCCTTGTTGGGTACTCATTGGGTACTTCATTCCAGGTAGAGCTTAGTAGCCATGGAATGAATGAAATAATTCTCCATAGCTAGACAATGCCGAAAGGTGTCTAGCCCAAAGGTGTCAAGGTGTCACGCCCAGATGTCACATATATACACATTTCAAGCGAAACACATTGTGAAAATGTGTATAATACAAGCATTAATCAAGCGTGAATGCATTACCAGTTAACAGTTAGAGGTTAGCAAACTAATGCTAGCATTAGTTCGACAAGGAAGAAGATAAACTAAATACAACTAAATACGAACTAATGCTACCATTAGTTCAACAAGGAAGAAGATAAACTAAATACAAATAAATATGTCGGTTAAAACTTAAGTTTTAGGAAGAAGAATATAGACGGATGCCTCGGGAAGAGGCCAATAAGACTGTAATTTGTATATTAATACTACTGGTTAAAAAAGCGGCTATCAATTTTTTTACATATTTTATTGGTTAAAAAAGCAGTTGTAAATACTCTTTGAAAAATACTTTGGTTTAAGAACTAATGGATAGTGAAAAATTGATTACTAGTAGTCCCGTGACTAAAAAAATAAGTTTTACGTGTGTGAAGAGGCGTTCTACAATTTATGAGGTAAAGTGTAAGGTAATATAAAATTGTATGTGAATATTTTTAAAAAATTGGCTTTATTTACCTATCGACCTATAAAAAAAATTAAAATATAACAAAACACTAGCTCTAACAAGCTTTGTAAAAGATATACAATTTCTTACATTAACAAGCTTTTTTCCTTTGAATTTCAATCAAAAAATCATAAATTCAACTATAAGGGAAAGTATATACCTAGACGTGTTTAGATTCCTCACCTGACATCAAAAGATACAACGCTATAGTGAAACTAGTTTTCAGTCAACAAACATCTTGCAATGCATCTTTATGGGTGCAATTTTTATGTGTGCAACTTTTATGTGATAGGAGAAAACATTATTTTGTAGGCCTATTACAAAGTAGGATCACAAATTGAACAAGAATAGCTGCGTAGCAGCAAGTCCTTGCCTAGAGGCAATGAACTCTATTCTTTAATGTAAGAAATTTTTTTTTTGCAATATTCCAATGAAGGAGTTGAAATAAAATCAGTCATCAAAGTAGCTAAGGCATGTCATAGTTTAGCTCCCAAGTAAACAGTAAGCAAGCAAACATAAACAGTAATGGATCCATGGTTGAACCATGAAACATAACTAGTGTATTATGATTCCATCTAGCAGCCATGACCTCCGCACCATTTGCAGCACCCTGTCTAATTGTGGTACAGATTGCAACAATAAAATCCCTCTTTAACAAACTAACCTGTCGTATGCGGCACTACTGGACCTGAACGCACACACATTAAACAATTTTACAACCAGTAACAATTTTACAATTAGATTAATTTTTTGTTTTAATGTTTAGACATATTTTTTGGCATAAAGTTTAATTCAGTGGAGAATGTTTCCAAAACTCCAAGTTGATGTTACATACCATATCTATTCTCATA
Organism: Pinus albicaulis; assembly: GCA_034641835.2. Lineage (NCBI taxonomy): Eukaryota > Viridiplantae > Streptophyta > Pinopsida > Pinales > Pinaceae > Pinus > Pinus albicaulis. The sequence goes on from CM076573.1 coordinate 189,940,221, forward strand.
AGTAATTTTTCTGTTGTTGAACAGATGTATGTACTTTGCCTGCTGTTGAATAAAATAGACACCTGTTGTTGCGGTTGTTGTCATCTCTAAAGGAAGTCGATGGATCTATTGCCACCTGCCATTATTGGTGTTTCTGTGGCCACATACCACCCTCATAGTTATATGATGTGGGTGATCAGGAAAGCCAGAAGGTCCTTTAGACAAGAGCTTCAAAGAAGTTCTTGTGCGAAGATCTTGAAAGAAGTTGTTTTGGATCTGGCTCATTTGTTGCTAGTTCATTAACTACTACTTCTATTACTAGGAATGCTTTAGCTAAAAACATTGGGTCATCAACTACTGAGACTATAGACTTTTAACAACTCCTTTAACAACTTCTGCTTGAACAGATCCTTATTCAATTGTTGGTTCAACTGCTTTCGCTGGGACTGTAGTAGGTTCAACAACGTTTCAGCTGGTGCGGCTGGGATGGCTATTAGGAATTATTATCCTTCAACTCGTGCTTATTAGGTTGCTAGTCATAATGCTGCTAAGAATTATGCTTCAAATGATGTTGCTCTTGATCTGGCTCAGTTGTGGGTGCTCAACGAAGAGCTCAGGAAAGCCTGGAGGTCCTTCAAAGAAGAGCTCTGGATCTGGCTCAAGCAAGATGAAATCCCCTCCACAATATACAACCACTTCGTTCCTTAAGCAAGATATAAAACAGTAAGGTGGATTTTACAAGTATTTTGTAATTTGAATGTCCACTGTCAGTGCAAGAATAGTGCAGGAATTTTTGAATGTTCAATTCATCATAAGTATGTATTTCTAGTGAGCTAGGCAGTCCTACTGCTATTATATATATTACCTGTTATTATATATATTACATGCAGGTCGAGACACATAACCCTGTAGACAAAGAAATAGAAGAGAAATGCATGTAGAGGGGGTCTTACCTCAGAGAACAACCTTCTCAAGATGCCGATGCTAACGGTAGTCATCCATGCTACCAAAAAATTGCAGAGATTTCTCCGTCAAATTTATACTTTATTCTATTCCTCTATGCCCAGTAACCTTCATGTTCCTGCCATAGATCTATTTAAGATGTACAATAGAAGTACAAAATGAAATTTTGCAGGTGGATTTTAACCGTATTCGGGATATTGTAACATCCACCGTATTCGGGATATTGTAAGACGAAACTCATTCAGTGAAGGCATAGAGATGTTTGTCTCACCAAGCCCAGATAGAGGAGATCATCCTGAGTTTTTCTGCATAGTTCCTGTGCATGCTTCCTGTCCACAATGTTGAGAGGCTGCTTTCCTGGTCAGAAACTTATGGAGGCTAGGAAGCGTTATCTATACAAAGAGAGTGTTATCTATAAAAGAGCAATTTGTAACTACCACACATCCTCATGCTTGCCACATGTTCTTTATGGTGTTTGACCAGAAAACAAGTGTCTCCCAAGTGTCTCCCAATCAAATGAGATAAAATTTATCCACATAAAATAAGATAAGTTAAACATAAAATGTTTATGAAGTAATGTTAGTATTAGTTTATTGAAACAGAAATGTTGGATATTAGTTGTTATTTACCGTAAGTTTATTTACATCTTGCCTCAATATCAGTTGTTATTTACCATAAGTTTATTTACATCTTGCCTCGATATCAGGCCAAATAAAATGTTAAATTGTTTTATTGGTTGAAATTGCAGCTGAAAGAAGTTTATAAGTTGAGAAAAAGGTGCTTCTAATATATGAGGTGAAAACATTATATTAACTACTTTCAATTGCAAAGACTAATTAATAAAATAGACAAAACCGATTACAAATAGCCCATGCAGCCCTGAAGGGGCAGGGACTAATAAAGTTGAATCTGTAGAAAAATATAGTCATGTGTTCCTCTGCATCCATCCTTGTAACATGATGAAATGCCATTAAATGATACAATGATAGGGTGGCGTTTTCGTAAATAATAAAGTTGAATCTGTAGAAAAATATAGTCCTGTGTTCCTCAACATCCATCCTTGTAATGTGATGAAATGCCACTAAATGATACAATGATAGGGTGGTGTTTTCTTAATCATGTGTTTGCGAAGTGATTAGTTATAATTTCCATTTTCTATGAATCTTAAAATAACTATGAATTAATATAAAAATATGTTTATACATGTTGTATAATCAAGTAAGGGAAGTAGAGATAAAAGGTTACTTGTGTTTAGGTTGATGTAAAATAACTATCTGATTAAAGTAAAATTGTTTTATAGTTTTTATAAATTAAATTATAAAAGTTAATTAGGTTCATGTTTAAGTTATTGACAAGAATGACTCTGATTTTTTGGGTTATGAATTTGAAAATTGTGAATAAATATAGAAATATTATATACATTTCTATTATAGGATATATAATAAAGTAAAGATATGAGTTTAAATAATGTAGATTCATTTTAATCTTATATTTATTATCGGTTGAGAGGGATAAATTTCTCAAGATGCAAACTATTTTTTTTAGTGCAAAAATTGAAGAAAAATGTGCATTTCAAGAAATTTGATTCTTCTTGAATGCAAAATTTGAAAAAAAATATGTATTTTAAAAAATTTGATTCTTCTTGATGCTTGATAAATCCTAGTTAAAATAAATCATTTAAATTACATAAATTAAAATTTTTGTTTATATATATATATATATATATATATATATATATATATATAGTTTATATAAATTAATTCTTAATTTAATTATCATTATTTTTCCATAAAACTTACAATTTTATCAAAATAAAAAGAATGATCAAACTCTGAATGGAAGGCTTATTATAATAATAAATTTTTATTTCTCCTTCAATATTTTCACATAATTTTAAATTTTAAATTTTCTAATCTATGTCTTAAAATTAGTGTTTTTTCAAACATAATTTTAAGTGGAGAAGGGTTATAGATAAATGTAGTACAACGACGAGAAGCCTCTTTTGTTTAGTTTGATGTATTTTGTATCTATGTAGAATATATTGTTTTATTGCTTTGCATTCATTAGGAATATACCAAATTCTATTAAGATATTGACATAGGGGTATATGGTGAATTGTTTCTATTTTTAAATTATAAAATTGGCTTTTAAAAATTTGTTTCATTGTGTTATAAGTTTTTTGAAATATTTTTACATCTCAAATCTCATTTCCAAAAAAAATCCCTAACATCACCACCAAAGTTATGATTTGAGTGATAATTAAAAAATACATTTTCTTTACATGTTTCATACTTTAGCTATCAAAATTCCATCCTTTCATATAGTAATTTACACAAGAGGCTTGAGTCTGTTAGGGTTTTTTTGCATAGTCTCTCTTGGTTCTGAAAATGGTTGCTGCTGCAAGTGGATCAACCTCCCACCACCTTCTCAGTTCCCATCATCATCTCTAATGTCCATTACTTTCAATGAGCTTGTAAAACCTAGAATTAAGTCTTTGAAAACGACACCTAAGAAATTTGTTAAGAAGTTGGTAGGATTGCAAAAGTGTAGGTGAATGTAGGTAAATATTAGGAAATGGCTATCAATCTAGTTGAAAGAGGTTTGGTTGGTCAATTTATGAGGGTTTTCTTTTTACAAGATATATGAGGTTATGGGTGGGAAGAAACCAGAGACCCCTAGGTAAAGGCCATATTGATTGTGCCTTCTGCACCAAAGGTTTCTTCACCTTTTTATTTGAACTTAAAGAAGATAAAGATCTCATATTTAGGAGTGGCCCTTACTTGTGTTGAATCCTTAGATAAAATGAGAGGGGGGGAGGGGTGAATCAGTTTAACACATACCTAATCTTTTTAAATTTTTCATCAAACTTATTTACAGCTTAATTTTACAACCAACTTTAATATGTGAGCAGTCTTAATATGTTGCAGCAATTATTAAATTAATTTTACACCAAGCAGATAAGGTAGATCATATCAACACATAGGAAACACACACAGAGACACTATAGATAAGTGGAAACCCATAAAGGGAGAAAACCACATCTCATTATTGTTGTGATGCAAAGGCAAGCTCCAACTCCCTCTCACCACTGTTTTTCTGCAGACACCTACCTACAGAAGGCTCCAACCTCAGTCAGCTACAACTGACAACTATCAAGCTTCAACTTGATAGGGAAGCTCCAACTTCCTCAATTTATCAAATGAAAATATTTGCTAATTTACCTCAGATATTAGCTCTGTTCTGTAGCATCTATTTCTGCTTCTCTTTTCTTTATCTTCTCTGCCTCAATTTTCCATACTCTACATTCTCTATCTTCACTCTCTCTAACCTCTCTATCCATATCAAGATGATATTATTTATAGAGATTTCCTTATGAATGTTTGTTTTCCTCAGGGAATTTGAAATGGATAGCCATACCTCTTAGCCTTCTGCCTTCTCATTTATTTTTCAGCTCACTCAGAAAAATATAGCTGTATGTACTAATTTTAATATTACATTGGGAATTTTGTATTCTTCAGGAGACTTGACAATGCATCACAAACAATATAAGCCAATCAAAAATGTATACATTCAGTTACAATGAGAATTACAAATCAACTTATTCAGTTTTGGATCACTGTGTTTGTCTTTTCTATGACTGTGTTTTTCCCTTTCGGCTCTGTTTGATTTCCTGTTCATTGTCGTAGTGTAACTGCCATACATATGTAACTGCGCTTTTCATATATCACAATTTAACTCTCGGCATGATAATGAAGTGTTTTTAACATATAAAATGCCCCTTTTGTAACGCAAATCAACTCACGGAGAACTTAAATAAATTTTTTTTTTTAATATTTAAAATGCCCTTTCGGGCCCACCCGCAAGCTTGTTTTACTCTCCGATGCGATAAGTCACCTCCTGAATTCTTTCAATTGTGATTAATCGCAATCACAACTTTTAGTTGTGAGTTCCAATGCTCTGATGCTCTGATGCGATCACTCCGATCCGATGATTCACTGTTCACTGTACTTTACTGTGCCAATGCAATTAATCGTAACTGAATACTTCCGATTGCGATTGATGCATTTGCAAAGGACCCGATGCGATCATCGCAATCACAACTTTCAATATAGTGCTCCAATGTTTTGCTTCTTTCCGATGCGATGGTCTATTTTGATGTCGGAACTTAAGCATGTATGAATCACAGTTCATAAGCCCATCAGGTTTGCATCTTCATCGCAATTGCAATATTTTGTTAAGATGTTCCACTGCCAACTTTTCTCCGATGCGATTGGTGAGGGTCCCACAATATAAAAAAAAATTTGTATTAGGCCCGAACAATAGAGCGCTTCACATATATGTATATATATATACTTTGGCCCCTTTTTTATAAATTTCTACACATATATAAAGTGCTGCATACATATGTATACTTTTCCGCTTCAGTATTTATGTATCCACCAGCTTGGGTTATGATTCTCGGAATTTTATGTAGGGGATCCCACACTATATGTATAATATTATCCGTCAACATAGTATTGAGTATTTTTCTCAGACTTAAACCCAGTACTGATGTATATATATATTTATATAACCTCTTGGGCTCCGTAGTTCGTTTAATGTTTCTGCTCCCAACATAGACTTAGCCATGTTCTTTATTTGAACCTTAGTCTTAATGCTACAAATGGTTCCAGCTCTTTTAATTACATACATCCGCACTTATAACATTCACTCAAGGTTTATATATATTAATGCAGCACATATATCATATGGTGGTTCACGGGTCCCACGCTCTACTGTTCACCCTCGTCATTTAAGCATATCCACATTATATAAATTGCTATAGGTCCGCACCCTTCATATCATTTCATTTGAATCATCAATCAACTTATAAATAAACCCAACGTGAAATTTTAATACAAAGCCATTCCATGGAGCCCACATGTGTTTGATAAACTTTGCACTTTTAGTATGTTCCAATTGAAAACACCCTTTGAACATATATATATATGTAAAATCCTAAGTCAATCCCCGACCATGGTTTTAACCCTTGGCATAACATAATGTATTACCTTGCTTCAAATATATAATCCACACATAACCCATTCTTATATGTGCACTCAACTTTAATATATATACAATATTGCAATAGATATCAAACCTGATACATATTTTAACACATATTCGTTCCCGGGGCCCACCTCCATTAACACGCCTCTTGCATCCGATGGTGGATAGTTTATCATATCGACTCCGATGATCCAATGGATGTGATACCATATAGCGTTTTTTATTGAGCCGAGTTTTAACACTTCAAATTTGCGCGAAAAAAGTTGTTTTACAAAACCGCCTGAGGACACGTGTTCTTCAATGACATATATCACGTTCATTTTGGCAATACTACTTACCACTTCAACCAACGTGCGAACCCACTGGTTTTGTGGCCCTCCGGTTTTCTTGTTCATGTTCGGGGTTCCGCTTATAGTCATGGTTCCACTCCAACAACAACTTCGCGCCTTCATTATATACATATATACATATAAACTCTGTTCAAGGTTTATTTCTTATTTCATCAGTGCTTTAATATATGAACCCTGTTTCATTAATATGTTAATTCAACGCTACCATAAGGTTTAAAACCTGAATTCATTAGGTTTTTATTGCTAAATGCTTGGTTCCATTTCCCTCAGGGTTCCGTCTCTGCTTGATCATTTCACTGTTTGTTAACGGCTCTGCCTTTGCCTCTACTGCTCGACTGTTTCAACTTTTCCTTTGTATTCTCTTCCTCTGCTTCTGATGCTCTACCTCCTCTGGTTCTTCCTCCTTTATCTGTCTTTGCCTCTCTTTTTGCTGCCCTGTCTCTGTAAATAAAATATCCCTCTATTCTTCTCATGCTCCCTGTAAATGTTACCTGCTGTCTTCTCCTTTGCTTCTGCTACTGTCCTTTGCCATCAATGACAACACTTCTAACAACTTCATGGGCGCTGAAGGTATTTATTTAGATCATTGGAACCTATATTTTAATTCTAAGAATGATGTTCCTTCAACAATTCTAGTATGGGTAAAACTTCCTCACTTACCTCTTCACTGTTGGGATGAGGATACTTTGAGAAGCATCAAGAAATACTTGGGAAGATACATAGATAGAGTGGAACCATGAGATTCAATTCACACATGCGTTCATATATGTGTAGAAATATACCTTGAGAAAGGCCTTCCAAAATCAATTGAACTCATATAAGGTAATTGGTCTTTCATTCAATACGTGGATTATGATCATATCCCTTTCAATTGTAAACAATGTCATGAGTATGGGCACTTTGCTCATAATTTACCCAAAAATAAGGATTCTCTTAACCATCAGGAGGATGGGGGTCAATGTAAAATATTAAAGAGAAGAAGAGGAAAAACACTCAAAAATCCCCAAAGGATACCCCGCCCCCCATAAAGGTCCCCTCCTCCTCCACTAGGTCCTTGGAATGTGGGGAAAGATTTAGCTACAACAGATGGGAGTAAAATATATCAACATGCAACTTAGTTGGTTGTCTTGTAAAATGAAGAGGATGAAGGATAAGATAAGGGGGTTGAAGAACCATAAAATAATCAAGGAGAAAAGGGAGATAGAAAATCACATGATGATAATAAATTTCCATAACCAGGAGATGACCTTGTGCAAAATTTCTTGGTGAAATATGTGGGATCAAAAAGGGAAGAATATTTTGAATATCAACAAGCAAGGAAATCTCACCTCATTTCCTTTGCCTCAACTAATGAAAAATTAGAAGATGAAATGGAAATGGGTTTTGATCCCCTGAAATATATAAGGAATGTGGGTAGAAAATATAATTAGGAGCTTTGACCAGCTCATGCACAAAGCATTAAAGACAAAGGAAGTCAATCAGTGATTACTTCCCAATAAAAAACAAAAAATTGGTTACTCTAGCTCTCATCCAGGTGGGGGCTATAAAGCGTCTCACAAATAATTAATATCATCTCCTGGAATTGTAGGGGAATGAGTATTGAGAAAAAGAAATATGAAATAAAAAAACTTAATTATATTAGAGAATCCCCATGTCCTCCTCCTACAAGAACAAAATTATGGGAACATGAAGCTATAATAGAAGAATTTGGAAAGTGAGTAAAGCTATGGTGGTAATCTCAAGGGGCACTTCAGGTGGAGTTTCCACTCTATGGGCATCCTCCCTGTTCAATCTTCTATATGAAGAAAAATATCAACATTAGATCATCACTAGATTGATTTATCTCCCATTTGGGAAAACTTGCAACATACTAAACATTTGCATGCCAAATATGTATCATGACAACATGGAATGTTGGAATTATATTTCAGGACAAAGGGAAACCCTCTCAAAACCAATTGTATTTTATGAGGGTGTTTTATGTTATAGTTCACCATTGGGAGAATAAATGTGGCATTATTGTAAGATATTAGTTTAAGGAAAAGATGGTGCAATTGATTTCCTAGTTGGAATTGGTCAACATCAAGCCTAAATTTCTCCATATTTACTTGGGGAAACAAAAGGGTTGGCCCTAGACACATTTATATAAGATTGGATCAATTCCTAATAGGGATTGATATTTTTACTTAGAAAATTTCTCCCTCTTCCTTTCAGTTTTCATGTGGTGGTTCCGACCATCAGCCAATCAATATTCTTCTACAATTCGAAGATTTAAATATCCACAGACCATTCCATTTTAACCCTCTATAGATGAATGTTGAGTAACTCATGCATAAAACATGGCCGATATGGGCTATTAGTTACCCTATATTCATATGGCAACAAAATATCAAGGGATTAAAAGAGGAAATAAAATATTTGGCAAAGGAAAGGTCCAAATATCAGAAAAGGAAAATGGGGTAGATCAAATCCAATATGGAGGGAATACTTTTGGAAATGGAAGGGGATCCAATCACAAAGGATTTTCTTGCTAAAGAATAAAATTCCTCTGAAGAATTGCATGGGAAATTAAAGGAAGAAGAGGATATTTAAAGACTGAAATAAAGAAGTTTGTGGTTGACATTGGGAGATAAAATAATAGTTTCTTCCAAAAATACTTGAAAATAAGGGAATGGAAAAATAGAATCAAGTATATGGACTTAATGGAGAGATTATTTTAGATCTAGATAGGATAAGGATGCCTCTTTTAATCACTTTGAGTTCTTATATAAAGTAGATGGAGATGCTTCTATAGGTTTAGTGGAATATGTTTTAGGTCATATTCCCGAACAAGTTTTGGAATCAGACAATGCCAACATTTTTCTCCCTATCACGAAAGAATAAATTCAGAAGGTGGTTTTGTCCTTCGTTATCGATAAAACTCCTATTCCTGATGGAACCAAGGGACACTTTTATCATAAATGTTGGAAGAAAAATAACAATGACCTTATCTTAATGGTGGAATTCATCCAAAAATCTAGCCAAATGTGGGGAAATCTCAAATTTTCCTTTATTTGTTTGGTTTATAGATATATAAGGCTCTCTTATTTCTGTTAATTAAGACCTATTTCACTGTGTAATTTCTCGGATAATATTATTCACAAAGATGATTTATTATAGAATTACGCCTCTTATTCCTAATATGATCTCTGAAAATGGATGTATTGTTAGTAAGAGGCATTTAATGGACACCCTTGTTTTATTATATGAAGCCATACACTCTAGAAAATCTAGATAGTACAAAGGGATGGTCATAAATTTAGATATGGCCAATGCCATTGATAATGTACACCATTATTTTATGTTTTATATTTTAATAAAAAATGGGATTCTCTTATAATTTTATATCTTGGATCAATGCTTTTATTTCTAGGCCTTAGAATTTCCCCCTTATTAATGGATATGCGATTTATTTCTTTTATTTTTGAGGTTGCAGAGAAAATCACAGAGCTCACCTTAGAACCACATTGGAAACCAGGAATATAGCTCCTCTAGTTTCGGAGAGGGATCTCTCTTTATAATTTAGCTTTGTTTGAATGAAGGTATTGGTATAGCTATTGAGTTCAGGTTTGGGTTTTTTGTGTTGTTGGGTTGAAACTGTGAAGATAGGTCATTTGGAAAAGGGAGTCACCAGTTTATATTGTTCAAATACAAAGTTAACAGGCTAAACTTATAGAGCAGGGTAGGCATATATATTGGATCCTTTAATATTTGAAGTGTGGAGAAGAAGAAAATATTTAGAAATCCAATTAAAAAAAGAGCAGTTAAGAATTATGATTTTAATCTTCAGTGGAAAACATAAAATTATTCTTAAGCCATAGATAGAGCGTACATTTAAACAAGTTCTATTCTTTATTTTCTTAGAATAATTCAAATTTTAGAAAAACATATGATAAAAAAGAGAAAAAAAAATGACAAAGATAGATGCACTTCACCAATAAAAATGGCACAAGAATCTTGTAATGATTGCACTGTATTACTGAAAATTTTATCAATGGTGGCTCTATCAGCTGCTTTACAAAAATTGTCAGTTTATTCAAATAAGTCCCAACACTAATACTTTGAGTTAGGAAGTTCTTATACAAAAACTTATCAAAAATAAATTGATCGAAACTCTCAAGATATTTACAAAATATCAAAAACTATCTACAAAAATAGAGCAAGGAAATAGGAAATCTAAAGTGGCTATTGGCTCTATTCTTTAGGTTGACTGTTGATGACTAGTCCTGAAACTTTGATACGATATTTTCCTTTATGTTTGGAGATGAAAAATTGTTTTACTCTAGAAATTAACACAGCTTCTCCCATGTGTATTCACTTGGGATAGAAAATTTAATTAATTTTCTATGGTCTCATCCACATCTTTGTACTTCTGGAAGGTAGATGCTTCCATAAATTCCTTCCATGTGATATTTCCTTTTATACCTATAAATCTCAATTTATCTCGAGAAATAGTACATAGTTTTTCCTGGTACTCATTCAATCTTATCAACTTGTCTCCCATACCAATAATTCCTAGTAGTCATTTCAAGTTCAATGCCACCATCTTCTTTTGGAATATCTCAATGTTGGATTCTAAATTTTTAACATTTATTTTTCAGTTGCAGCATAAGATTCCTATTACTGTGCATTCGCTTTACCTCCAAAATAGTTTCTATCTTGTCTTGAATCCCAAGTTTCTCTAATTCTTCTCTGCTTTTGGAATTAAATATTTTGATGATGGTTGTTGCTTCCTCGGGTTTTTGTCCCAAATTTGTTTTAATTTCCTTCATTGATTATTTAGACCTCTCTATTAATTCTTGATGTTCAAGAATAATTTGAATTGAAGGCCACATGTCAGTGATCGTTTCATTTGTATCTATCCATATACTTTCCTTTTCTTGTGGTAGAGTTTGTTCCATTGATGATTCACTTTGTAAATGTTGAACTTGCAGAGTGAGTTGGTGAGCTTTCTACAATTCTGTAACTTAAGAAGTGTCTATTTTTACTTTTTTCTTTGATAGTGTTTTGATCTGAGCTCTTAACTTAGAAATTTCTTTCCCTTGAATGGTCAGATTGTCCATGGATTTAACAAGCTCACTTGTGGGATCTGATATTTGTGCTGGTGTTGAAGCTGTTGTAGATGCTCCTGGGGTTGTGGCCACTGAAATTAGGACTGTTGTGAGTGGAACTATAGTCAAATGTGATTCTTTCTCTTTCTCTTTGAGCAGTTTATCCAACTCCACTTCCATGTCTCAAATTTGGATGTTTTGTTCAATTATTTTCTTGAACATGTCCTCTTTCTCCTTGTCCATCTCTCTTACTTCCTTATCCTATGGATCTATTGTGGTTGGTTTCTCTAGCTACTTCTTGAATTCTACTATATCAATATTTTTCCTTTTCACAATTTATTATGCTCCCTTCAAATCACTGGGATTATATCCTAGTTTGATCACCAAGTCTTCCAGTGACTTGATATTGGTATCCTTGGCTAAGGATGAAATTCGTTCCAACATGAGCTCTGTTTGTGTGTTGTTGAATTATACCTGCTATCAATAAGATGACATGGCAGAATTAATTAGAGTGGAATACATCATCTCAGTGGTTTGTTGATGCATCCGCATTTCATTAATTGGATGGATTTTCTTTGCATCATACGAAAATATATGTTCTTTGTAATCTGTTGGTGTCCTAAGGGCTTCCACTTTTTCCTCAAGGAATTAAATTTTAATTTTACCTTTCTCTATGTCAAAGGCTGATAATATCCTATGATGTGATGTGGTTATCTGCTTCCATAACTGTGTCTGTGGTGGCTTTAAGCATCTAATTTCTCTGTTTGATTTCCTTGTATTTGGAAAAAATATTGGGCTCAGTAGTTTCTTGAGCCAAGTTAGTCATTTGTGGTGTTTCTGGAGGATATTCAGATGTTCATGAAGAGGGAGATCCTGTGAATATGTCATCATCCCTTGTAGACATATGACAACCTGTGATAACAATTGTTTCCTTCTCTTTATTCCACTGCCGAAAATCTGGTGTAGAGTTATTTATTTATTTATTCTTGTATATTATCAACTCCTTAGCTCCAATTTATGTCACTGGGGAAGATTATTCTTCTCTTATCCATTTCTCCTAATTTACTTGAGGTTTAGGAGTTTGAGAGGTGGTTTTTTATATAACATATTTTTCGTTCTCCTGTAGTGTGTTCTCCTCCCACTGATTTTGGTTCATGTATTTCTCTATTTTGGCCGAGGAGTGTGTGTGTAGGGTGTGGTATTTTTCTCTAACCTAAGCTTTGAGATAAGAACAAAAGGGTCATAATACCAAGTAAAGCTCAACTTGAAATTCATTTTCTTCAAAATAAAATTTGGCTCCTTACTAGTTGTTTTGGTACTGCACAAAAATGGTCCAACCTGTGCTTTGATTTTAAAGTGTGCGTTATTTTTAGCTTCCAGAAAATGAAATTCATCCATATGAATCAATTGTCTAATGTAATATAATGAGAATAATCTCATGGTAAAAAATTTTGGCAGCTTATCGGGTGGCAATTCACACCCATAGATTCTAATCTCTTTGTAGTTCTGGTATAAATACAAGTTACCTGTCTTCACATAATTACTACGATGCAATAATTTTTGAATATATGCTCCTATCCTAGGCTCCATCTCATTATTTATCACACAAAAAACTTTGCAAAAAACTGATCGATATAATCATTGTAGGTAAATTTTGTGGAGTGTTTTCTTACCAAGGAGGTCCAATAGATAACTGACTGTGGATTATCCTTCTCATCCATATTCTGCAAAGTAAAGGGAAACTTGTTTTCTTGGTGACAAATAAACAAGTAAACTAAAACAACAAATTATTTGAAATATCCCTCAGTAGGAAAATTCATGAATTGATCATGCATTTCATCTGATATGTACTCACTATAATTAAAAATAGCAAGTTTCTCATCAGTGGTAAAAATTGACAAGAAGGAAGCAATGGCTTCATCAACCCACTGATCAGAATGGTAGCTAAGTGTCTATGAGATGATGGTGATTATTTATTTGGTTACCTCAGGGAACATAGAAGATTAATATGGAGGGTTTTATTTGGGCAATTGAGCTTCCTTTGGGAGAAATATTTCAAATATTTTTCCTCTCTGTGGGAAGGTTAAATTCTTGTAGAGCTATGTGAGAGAGTCTACTCATAATGGCTTTGAAGATTCTAGATTTTGTACCTGTAGCATTTGTGAAATGGTCGCAACTGTGATGGTGAGTAGAAATTCTCCATGGTGGCATAAAATTATCCTTTGGCTAGGTACATAGATGATATGACACCAGGATATTAGCTCAGGGAAATGGTGGGCTTGTGGGAACATGAATTGGGGTAGGGAAGAATCCCAAAGATGAAATTCATAACTCTTCTCTAAAAACTTCTTCTTAAACTAGCTATGAAGCTCGAACAAGTCGAATTCATAGTTGGTCTCAACAAATTTATATTTTAAGTCAACTAAAGGTAGGTGATCCAGGTCAATAGGAGGGGGAAACATGAGATTTTCTTCTGGTTTATTTAATTTATACTTAGGGGATTTACCTTTTGGTGCTATTATCAATTATCAGATAGAATGGACGGATGAAGAATCTGAGATTACTTGGAAAGGAAAGCTATCTAATGGATGTTGAAGTGGGGTCGTTAATGGCGACATGATCACTATCGTTGGGTAATTAAATGGTTACTGTGATAGTGTGGAGGAGTGTAATCTTGAGCTTGTCATGAAAAAAAAGTGAAGAAAGGAATTTTATGGGCTTCAAAGTATTTAATAGAGAAATTTTCGAATTACCATTGAATTTTTTATCATTAGCCAAGAGCGAGTCCATTGCAACAGGAGTGGGAAGGAATTTATTGTAGTAACGATTTGCTGACGTGTGGAAGGGAGTGGCCAATGGCATATTTATATTGGGAGTGAATACATTATCATGAAAAGCTTAATGGAAGAGATTTGGGGTGAGTGGGGTTCGTGAGGATGAGTTGGCGAATGGTGAGTGGAGGAGGTTCGATCAAGGTGGGAGTGTGATGGTGGGGTCAGGAAGGCTGTCGTGGCGGATGGGCATTCGCACAAGAGTGAATGGTCAATGAGGGATGAATTTTTGGAGGGCGGGGTGGGGGGGGGGTGAGATGAGAGAAATGAAATGGTGGGGGGTGTGAAGTGTTGTGGGGATGACACTTAGAGTGGTGGTCTCATCCATTTCAGACACCCACACCCCCCCCCTCCCCCCCCCCCCGCCCCCCATGGGAAAAGTGTGATGGAGCTAAGGGGGGCCAAAAATACTTCCCTGTCACTGATCCAGGTGGGGATAAATGTTAGCCATCTATTTTTATCATAAATTTTAAAAATTACATTAAAAAATGACAAATATCATTATTACATTTAATAAACACAATTAAATTTTATTTTTAAACTTAATTTAATACAATCTTAATAACCTTCTAAAACCACTTATTTACTCACTAATGTTGCATTTGATTTTGTAAGGCATTTATAATTTTTTCTTTTTCATTTAACCATGATTAAATTGTGTGATTAACTTCACTAATATTTCTCAATCATGATTAAACTGTGCGATTGATTTATTCACTAACTTAATCTACTTTATTTCGGCCTAATCATGATTAAACAATGTGATTAGACTAACTATTTCTACTTGTCCTATTACAATGTGGCATTTTCACTAGCATCAAATTTATTCAAAATTTGTAACTGTTAACTCATGCATTTTGATTTCTTGAGTGTCATTTAGGCTTGCTCACTCCTATATATTTTTTTGGGTTTCTTCATTTTTCCATTTTACTCTATTTTTATTTTCCACATATAAATTTTTTATACCCTCTTTTGATTTCTTTATATACATTTTTGTTTTGTTTTGTAAATTGTTTGTAGAATACAATATTATTTACAATTTCACCAAATAAAAGAAAATAACCAATCATCAATTAAACCTATGAATCATAGGACCCTAACAGTGGCTCCAACTGGGGATTACATTCTCCCTGTGAGGAGTCAAGAACATTGTAGATCAGTAGCCTTATCCGTTGGGCCTGTTGTAGAGATCTTCCAACTCAATTGATATACATGTGTATTGTTCATACATATGATAATACATCACCGGAAGCTTAGGGCCTTCTTCACGGGCTTCAACTTCTATTGAGAATCACATGCACTCTTGCAATATAAAAGTAAAATTATTATTTACAAGGTTGATGAATGAATTGTCCTCATTGGGTATGAAATAATTCTTTAACAGTTGACCATTTATAATTCCACCCAACAACTCATCTCCATTACAATTTATTAAACAGAATGTATTGTGGCCCCTAAAGGCTCCAATCTTAAAAGGCCCTTTCCATAAGTTGCCAGATTTACCATGGTTTCCCGTATCCTCATTTCTGGAATCCTTTTAATGTTTTCTTGGATGACTTGAGTTTTATGATAGATTTCTTCCCTTGACTGTTGTAAGTGAATAATATGGTTTATTATTCTTTGCATATCATTGGTCTCAACCTCTGGTTCTTGCAAAATTTTAAGCACTGGAACTCCCAAAGAAGTTGCGAAAATTGCATCTGTTCCATACACTATCTAGAATTCTCACATTCCAATGGATATCTTGGTACTAACTCAATTATCCCAGAGTGCATAGATTATTTTTTTTTTGCAATGATTGATTTAAATTATAAAGAACACTGAAATTTATGAAACATAAGATGATTACGTACCTGTTACCCCATAAACATTGTAAATTGATGTCCAATTATAGTTATTCAAATCAAAATAAGGAGGATATGGTGTAAGAGAGTTGTAAAAAAGAAGAAATTTTGGGGTTTAATAGGAGGGAACATAAAAATAAGTGGGAGGTTGAGAGGCTCATGGTAACAGTCATTCATTCACGAAGGGAAAGAGAGAGTAAGGGGGATAATGTTAGGCACCTATAATACTATTGTATTCCCATTATTGTTATTTTTAGTGTAACCCCCTATTTTTATTATTGTACCCTTGTATCTCCCATGTTGTTATTGTTGTGCCCCATGGAAGCCCATTATTGTTAGTGTTGTGCCCTTACATTATTATTGTTATGTAGGGTATGATTATATTGTGATCCTTTAGACTCTTATATATACCAAGGAGGTCTTATCATTTGTATCATTCAAGAATTGTTCATTTATGTGATGTAAATGACTTCTCCCCCTCAAAGAGGATAATTTTTAAGTCATTGTTCTAACTCTTGTATGATCTGGTTACATAACATTTGGTATCAAAACTTTGGATTCTAGGGTTTCACTGCTACAAATAGGCCATATTGGAATATTTTCTACAAATATTTTTCTATGAAGGTTCAAAAGATGAAATTTTTACCAAGTGGAGCCAAAATCCTGATGAGCATCCTATAAAAATTTCAAATCTTGGTTTGCTATAGTTTCAGAGATATAGTTTGAAGAAGTTAGCATTTTTTCATGTTCCAGAATTCCATCTCAAACATGTGACCTATGGAAAATCGTCATAAATTTCTTTTCGAGCATTGTATTTGAATTTTTTAAAACGTTGGTTCAAACAGATTTTAGTTTTTTGGGTATCATTTTTCAGGGCCGAAATTTGAAACAGTGACATGTGGTACCCCATACAAGTTCACTCTACTAAAGCGGTCTATAATTAGGCCATCGTGGGAGATCGCGCATAATGCTTTCTTGAAGAATATAATCTCAGTATAAATTGCGGGGTTTGAAAAAAGACTCAGAGGGCTGCTACAAGATGAAATTTTAGATTTTGAAGATTCGAAATTACATAGATATAATAGTTTCAATATCAAGATCCTAAAAAGCAAGAAAAAGAGTTGTATTTTTTTAATTTTGCATAAATTTAGTTTGAAAAATAAGTTTTAAGTGATTCAAGGGGCATAATGAAGCATAGATATCATTGTTTGATTCCAAAATTCCTCGAAACAAAAAAATGGACAACCCTAGTAAGAAACCAGAAATATATTCTATGTTACATGAAGAAGAGGAATAAATAAAACATGATATATAAAATTTACGAGGCAAAGTGAAACAAATTTAACTCTCACAAAAAGTAACAACAAATGAATTGGAATCCATGTTGAATGTTAAGATAGATGGTATAAAAATGGACATGGGAGTTTTGAATGATGATTTAAAAGAAAACATGGAAGCAATGATGAATGTAGAGATATAGGGGTTAAAGGATGGTTTGAAAAAGTTGCTAGAAGAAAGGCTTCCCAATGGTGAAAACATAATCCATGAAAATTATGATGAGGACAAAAGGAATATGAATTATTATTTTAGAGACTCCAATGTTAGGTTTAAGAACCACCAAATTCAAAATATCGATATGAGGAAATTTGATGTCAATGATATCGTAACATGGATACTACAGATGGAGCAATATTTTGATCTCCATGACGTGAAACACACACAAAAGGTACGTGTTACAACTTTATATTTAGAACTTAATCAATATGTATGGTATTGATGGCTTTTTTCTCATAAACCACTTGTCACTTGGTCAATTTTTACGGAGAAAATGATAGCACATTGTGAGGATAGAAAGAGCAACTCCTTCTTTAGCCAATTAATAAATCTCAAACAAAAGGGTTCAATGGAAGAGCACATTGAGGACTTCTAAAAATTCAATATCAAGGTAATTTATATTCTTAAGAAGAATAGGATTGATGTATTAATAGGGACATCAAAGCATAACATCCAACATGATTTTCTCCTTTGGGAACTTGATTTGTTGGAGAAGGCATTGAGGGTGGCAAGAAAATTTGAAAGAAAAAATATGGCAACAATGAAGTCTTCCACTCACAACTATAAATATGGAAGTGTTTTTTCTCCTAGCCTTCCGTAAAATACAAGGTTGATGCCACAAAAACTGGAGGAAAAATGAGAAAAGGGATTTGTTACAGTTGTGATATAAAATACACTATAGGTCATCAGTATGCTGAGAATAAATTAGTCTACTTATATTGTGAAGAGGAGGAAGAAAAGGAATAAGAAACATCAAAATAGGAGGATACACACAAGGGACCAGCCCCTGAGGAAGAAGAAATAAATCTGACCATATATTGCAATTCATTGGAAGGAATTACCTCTCCTCAAATGGTAAATATAGAAGGATATATCAAGAAGAAAAAGGTAATAGTGCTTATTGATTCAGGAAATACTCATAATTTTTTTCATTGTAAGATAGCCAAGGTATTGAATTACTTCCTATATCCAACTCCAAAGTTTCAAGTGATGTTTGAAAATGGAGGAAATACAAATTGCTCTGGAAAGTTCCATAATATCAAGCTAACCATGGGGGAATATGTGTTTAATATTCCAATTCTTTCCATTCCAATGGGTGGTGCTGATGGTGTACTAGGATTCCAATGGTTACAATATTTGGGGATGATAACTTTTAATTTTAAATTTATTTTTTTAAATTTATTTTTGGCAAGGAAAGGAAGTTGAATTAAGGGGTATAGTAGGGAAAAACTAAATATAATAACCTCTAATGGCATGAAAAAATTCTGAATAAATAACAACATGGTGTAATTGCACAGTTATTCTCACTCGAGGTTCAAACATCAAAATCATATATTTCTCAAGATCTCCAAAAAGTATTAGACAATAATTCCAAATTATTTGAATCTGCGAAAGGCCTTCCACCTATTCATGATAATGATCTTTCTGTTCATTTGATTCCAATAAGTGTTCCTCCAAACATCATACCTTATAGATATCCCTATGCCCAAAAGAGTGAAATTCAAAGTATGGTTGCAGAAATGCTAGAGGCTGGTATAATTAATTTTGGTCAAAGCTATTTCTATGCTTCAGTAGTATTGGTGCACAAGAAGGACAAATCATGGTGTATATGTCTGGATTACAGGGATCTCAACAATCTCACTATTAATGATAAATTTTACTTTCCTCTTATTGATGAATTGATGGATGAATTACGTGGATAAATTTACTTCAATAAGTTGGATCTTCGTTCAAGATATCATCAAATTATAATTAACACTAAAGACATCATGAAAACAACATTCTAAACTCTTGAGGTTCATTATGTATTTTTGCTCATGCCTTTTGGCCTTATTAATGCACCTTCAACATTTCAAGGTTTGATGAATTCCATTTTAAAAACATTCCTTATAAAATTTATGTTAGTATTTTTTGATGATATACCAATATAAAACAAGTCTTGGAAGAATCATGTTCAACATGTTGACAAGGTGCTCAAACTATTGGAGGAGAAATATTTATATGCAAAAACCTCGAAATTTTTCTTTGGCGTATGGGAGGTAGAATATTTCAGTCATATTGTCTCTCATGAGTGTGTTAAGGTAGACCATAACAAAATTAAAACCCTTAAGGAATGGAAAATCCCTACAACCATAAAGCATCTTCGAGGACTTCTCAGGTTGACAGGGTATTATCAGAAGTTTGTTAAGAATTATGGGAGAATAACAATACCTTTAACAAAATTAATGAAGAAAGATGTATTTTCTTTGACTCTAGAAGAAACTAAGGCCTTTGAACATCTTAAAGAGGAAATGTTCCAAGCATTGGTCTTAGTTAAGCATGACTTCACGAATACCTTTATTTTGGAATGTGATGCCTCAGGAAATGGAATTGGTGTTGTTTTAATGCAAGAATGAAGACCCATTTTTTTGAAAGTCATCCAATCAAAGGAAAGTTTTTAAACAAACCTATTTTTGAGAAGGAAATGTTGGCAATACTACATGCACTAAATAAATGGATACCTTACCTAATGGGAAGACACTTCAAGGTAAAAATAGATCATGATAGTCTTAAATATCTTTTGGAACACATAGTGTTTTCAGAAGAGCAAAAAAAATGGGACACAAAGATGTTGGGTTATGACTTTGAAATCATCCACAAAAAAGGTAAGAAAAATGTTGTTGCAGATGCGATCTCAAGATAGGATGAAGATGTCGAGTCATTTCTTTGTGACTTTTCTATTATCCAATGTGTTTGGATAACAAAAGAAAGGGCTAAATGGAATAATGATGAAGAGGTGTGGACACTCATTCAAATTTTTCATAAATATCCCAATACATATGATACATTTAGTTGGAAAAATGATTCATTATGGTACAAAGATCACTTATGTATTTGGAAGAATTCCCAACTCAGGAAAAATATTCTTTTGGAATTGCACATGTCCCCATTATGGGGGCACTCAATAATTTTAAAAGCTTACCACATAATCAAGAAGGAATTTTTTGGGATGGCCTTAAATATGGTATTCAGATTTTGTGGCAAAATGTTTGGTTTTCCAATAAAGTAAATTTGATATAACTAAGACCTCAGGTTTGTTACAACCTTTAGCCATTACAAGTCAACATTGGGAGGAGATCTCAATGGATTTTATCACAGGTTTATCCATGCATGAGGGAAAGAGTGTCATCATGGTGGTAGTTGAGAGACTTACCAAGTATGCACACTTTTGTGCATTATCCTATACTTTTAAAGCCAATACAATTGCTACTCCATTTATGGAAACAATTCAAAAGCTACGTGGAAACCCAAATATTATTGTAAGTGATAGAGGTCCCATTTTCACTGGAAATTTCTAGACGAAATTATTTTCTTGTCTTGGTACTCAATTAGCTCACAACTCATCTTATAATCCTCAATCTAACAGGAAAGCTAAGATAGTTGACAAATGTTTGGAAGGATATCTTTGTTTCTTTGTATCTGATAAAGAAACACAATGGGTCAAGTGGTTACCTCTAGCTGAATGGTACTATAACGGATCTAGTGGATCAAATTTATGCTCAAAAGTGAAAGTTACCAGAATGGATTGGAACCTGAATGACCATGTAGAAATCATCATTCTAAATCTGGCACAACTCGATTCACAAAAAATTGATGTCGTATGCTCCTACCATCATGTTCTGTTCATTTGTGGAAACAAGAAAAAATTTCACTTTTTGGATGTACAGGGCTGGATAGTCAGCATTCTGTACTATTGACTCAACCCTGACATGGTATCTGATTTGTCTTCTTCGGCCAATCCCTATTCAACATTTGGCATTGTGTGATTGGTTTGAGTTTGGATGGTTTTTGATTGGTTAGTGGCATATCGTGGCAACCCAATGAGGGACTGGCACGTGGGCAAATCAATGGCTACCGCATGGCCTCCACTCATTAGTCCAAAATTTTGTTAAGCGACCAAGATGGACCCCTAGGGAGTCAAACACGAGACCTCGTACAAGCAACAAAGTCCTTCTACCATCTGCGCTACATGTCTTTCTTACCGCTATGGTTCGTGACTGCAATTTAAGGTTGATTGTTTTGGCCATCAACGATTGGGACAGGGGTTAACCCCTGACCCTAGTCCATAGACCAGGGTTAAGGGCTAAGCTTGACCCAAATTATATATGTAATATGCAATATATTATTAACTAAAGGAGCGGTGCTGAGTTAAGCCATATCAAAAGCTTAATACATAAGTTTAAACCAAAGTCCATGGGTTCCATATATCATAGGGGACAAATATAACACCACCAAACCATTTATTATACCTTATATCCAAATTCATGGTGACAGGTTGTACTGGAAGTTACCATGGTGGGTTTGAGTAAGCATTCACATGACGGAGGCTCTACATATGTTGCCATGGTTAAACTTGATGTGCAACGGGTATATTAATAGATTTTGGGATTGTTTACATGATCATCGAGTGGTCACATGCAGGTGGGTTTCTAACTTTGTATGTTGCAGTCCCATGACCATTAACCAAAATCACAAACCATATTAAAACATTTAAACCACAGTTGAAACCAAAGTTGAAAACGATAGGAATTTGTTCAACAAGCCACGAAATCAACAACCATAACCTAGCAATGTGGCGCTTTTTTGGCAAGTCATGGGCCGACCTAGGAAAATTAATGATTGACATTTTGCACCCATCATGGCAGGAATCTCACTAGCGTAGGGAAAAATTGTCGCCCCACATCACCGACAAAGTGTGAACTTGTAGGACGGATTGCAGAAGGTGTGATTTGTAAGACGGATAGGGCAGAAACTTGAGGATATCATAAATTTTATATTGTTTGGCCATTTTGGAACTAGAAAGAGGCTAGAAATGGGTTTTTGATAGTTATGAAGCCATTGGAGCGATCATTGAATGAATTTGACTATTGTAACTTGTTGTAAACACCATTTTTTGAGCATAATGAAAGAGGCCCAACCATTAGAAGCTGGACCAGTAGATGTAGCCTAGGAGGGGTGAACTCCTTCATCATTTGTTATGTTGTGTTTACTATTATGATGATGTTTTCTCTTGTTTTCTACAAAAAATGAACTATTTATTCATGTTTATGTGTTTAATAATTTCACATAAGAGGCTTAAAAACCTAGTGTAATCACATGCAAAATTTACATAATCCTCAAGCACTTACTTATACAGATCAATTTGGTATCAAAGCATAGATTTTCTTTGTTGTTGTGAGGTTTTAATTGTTTGTAAGTGTTTTTGATGCTTACAAGTTTGAATCTCAATAGAGGATAAGGAAAGTTTCTGGTTGCACATCCTCAAGTTAGGTCAAGGACAAGGAGAGAAAGTTTGATACAATCTCCAACACAAATTCCACCTCAAGTTGTACCTAAAGCTTCAACAAGTATGTCACATGAAGAAGAGCTTGAAAATATGCCAGAAGATGAAAAATATTTCAGAAAATAATTCTTTAACATGACACAAATGGTGAAATTTATCAACGAAGATAAAAACACAAGGTTGCAAGGTGAGAGCTCCAATCCTCCAAAGGGAGATAATTTTTCAAAACGATATGGAGGATATGGATAAAAGACTCCAAAAGGTAATGGAAATGGTGAAAAACCACATTTTAAATCCCCATTCTCTTCACCTCCATCCTCACCACCATGCTCACCATCATCTTCCTCCACAACAATGCCTTCACAAATACCTCCACATTCTCCAAAAGGTCCTGGCAAAAATCAATTTTTAAAGCTTGACATAAATTTTGACTTTCCTATGATGATGGAGAGGTAAATGTTGAAAGATTATATAATTGGTTATGTCACCTTGAAGTGCATTGTAGGATAAAAATAATCAAGGATGATGATACCAAGATTTAGCTTTCTTCACTAAGATTGGAAAGTGAAGGACTTATCAGGTGGGAAGCCAAAAATCAAGAGGACATGAAGAAACATGGTAAGGTCTTAACCTCTTGGAATGATTTTTTTGTTGCCTTGAGAATACAATTTTATCCATTACCATACATGAAAAATCTATAATGGATTGGAAAAAATTTAGGCAACGTCAGAGACAAAGTGTGCAAATCTATACTCAAGAATTTGTTGGAATAACACTAATATTGGGTGTGGATTTGGCATCTCAAGAAACTTTGTTAAAGTACATTGGAGGGTTGAATATTTACCTAAGACATACTATTCTCATGTTTAATCCTTCTAGTGTAGATGAAGTTTGTGTATAGGCCTCACATCTACATGCAAGAGGGAAACATGTTTCAAATGAGAGAAGTGAGAATACCCTTGAGTCTAGAGAAAAGAGAAAGGGTAAGTACAACGGTAAGGGAAAGAAGAATGAATTCATAAAGTTAGATAAAAATAAACTCAGATGAAAACATTGTTTTAAATATGTCCATGGTGAAGATCGTTGCTGGAAAATTCATCCAGAGATGAGACCCAACAACCTTAAAAAAAAGGCAAAGGAGAAAACATTTGCAACAATATGACATGATTTAGGTTATGATTCCAAAGATGAAACAAATATTGCAACAATGGGTTGGAAAGGTAAGGACATTGAAATTACTAGTTCTTGAAGTTGTCTAAATAATACTATAGATGAAGAAATAAGAATTGTGATTTTCTATATTAGATTTGTTTCAAAACATACCAATATTGACACAATGTTTGATAGTGGTTCACAAGAAAATATTATTTATGAATACTTAGTCAAGAAGTTGAATTTAGAGAACATTCCTCATCGAAGAAATTATCCTTTAGGTTTAATATGTAAGAATTAAAATTTTCAGGTGACGAGGAAGTGCATACTTAGATTTGCAATCATTGTAAACTATCTTGATTAAGTTGAACTTGGTGTAATTCCGCTTGATATTTGTGGTATAGTTTTGGGAAGCCCATATATTTATGATAGGAAAGCCATATTTCATCACCATGAGAATAATTATCACTTGTTCAATAATGGGATTGAGTACATTGTTAGAGCGCATAGTAAGAAGATGATTTTGTCTCTTATGAAGGTTGGACAAATGAAGAGAATTGTGAATGCTAGTCAAAATTATGCTTTGTTAATGTTCGAGCATGAAGATGTCGTGAATGAGACCTTTCAAGGAAATGCATAAGATAAAAAATATGATTTCATTGAGGTTGCTAATGGTTGTGATAAGATGTTTCAGGATTCTAACATGTTACCTTATAAAAGAGGTAAACAAGATGAGGTAAAATTCCAACAGCATGCATCATTGCAGAACAATGATTTGGACAAGATGTTAGTGCAAGAGAGTGCAAAGGTCAAAGAGAAAGTGCCAAAGCAGTTTGAAAAATAGAGAATTGGGTCCAAAATTTCTTCTTGTGGGTTTCACAAAGAGTTTTATTTAAAATGGGATGTTTCATGGCGATGGCAATCGGATTTGGTCAAGAGTCGAGCCAAGTACAAGGTGAGACGTGTTAAGCATCGTCATTTCGACAATGTTCAAGGTGAGAAGAATGTGAAATTGTTTAAGTTTCCTTTGATTGACGACAAAGTTTGATCCTATAAGGGAAATTTGATACTATTCATATTCTATGAAATTGCAGCAATATGGTATCTATATCTTCAAGTCAAGGTCTCTAAAATCAGGGAAAATGATTAGTTTTCATGAAAAGCTCAAATTGTTGTGTTAGAGAAAATTTTAGTGGATTGATACTGGAAGGGTGAGGGAGTTTTGCCCTCATCTATTTGTTGATGGATAAAGATATTTTGGAGGTCCAAAAGCTTCCAGGGGGGAGGAATGATCCAGTGGATCAAATTTATGCTCAAAAGTGGAAGTTGTCAGAATGGACTGGAACCTGAACGATCACATACATATCATTGTTTTGAATCCATTTCAACTCTTTTCACAAAAAACCGATGTTGTATGCTCCTGCAATCATGTTTTGTTCATTTATATGGAAAAAAAAAATTTGGTTTTTGGATGTAGAGGCTGCACATTTAGTAGTCTGTATTACTCAGTGGGCCCTAACATGGTATCTCACTTGTTTTCTTCAGCCAATCCCTGGCTGATACTTGGAACTATGTGATTGTTTCTAGTTTGGATGGTTTTTTATTGGTTAGTGGCATATTGTGGTTGGCCAATGAGGGAGCGCCACATGGGCCAATCAGTTGCTACCATGTGGCCTCCACTCACTAGTCCAAAATTTTGTTAAGGGGTGAGGTCGAACCCCTGAGGTGTCGAACATGAGACCTCGTCTAAGCAACAAAGCCCTACCATATGTGCTACATGCAATTCTTACCACTATGGTTTGTGAATTCTATTTAAGGTTGATTGTTTTGGCCATCAAGGGTTGGGACTAAGGTTAACCCCCGACCCCGATCCACGGACCAAGGTTAAGGGCTAACCCTGACCCAAATGATATATTTAATATGAAATGTATAATTAACCAAAGGAGCGACGCTGAGTTAAACCACATCGAAACCTTAATACATAAGTTGAAACCAAATTCCATGGGTGCCATATATCACAGGGGGCAGATATAACACCACTAAACCATCGCTTGTACCTTATATCCAAAGTTATAGTGAAAGGTTTTACTGGTGGTTACCGTGGCATTTTGGAGCAAGAATTCCCATGTCGTAGGCTCTACATATTTTTCCATGGTTAAACTTGATGTGAAATGGGTATATAAATAGGTTTTGCCAACTTTAAATGCCACGGGTTGCCACCTTTATATGACATGGTCTTGTGACTGTTAGCCACAATGACAACCCATGTTAAAATTTTCAACCCAAAAATTAAATCGAAGTTGAAAATGACATGAATTTGTTCAAAAAGCCATGAAATCAACGTCCATAAGCCAACAACGTGGCACATATTTGGCGAGTCATGGGCTAACCGAGGAAAATTAATGAAGCAACATTTTTCACTCGGCATGGCAGGAATCTCTCCAATATGCGGAAAAATTATGGCCGCACGTCGCTGACTGTTATAGCATCATTTATCACCTCTATATACTTGATGACTTACGCATTGGCCTTGGGAAGCCCTTCCATTACGACTTGGTCACATTTCTAAAAAAAAAATATTTTAAAATCCATACGCGACTCTGCCCAGTTTTTTCCACATGCACACGTAGGTCCATCCATAGTTGAGCCCCGTATGCTACCATATTATTGAAGCAGGGTTTACAGTTTTTCCTGTAACTTAACTACCCCAACCTGTGGCCTAACTTTTCCCTAATAAAAAACTAATTTAAGGAAGTAGAAATAAACCTCAAGGGAATGGCCTAAGGGAGTGGAGAGAGAATATTATTGATATTATAGCCTTTTATATCCCTGATCAAGTCTGATATTTCCCCTGTGCCTCCTGCACTCCCCTAGTTTCAGGAAACCCTTGTTTCTGTGTGATGATCACCCTCATTCTATGTGACATCCTTTCTGCACCATTTATGGAAGAAGCTTTGTGAGGCTAGGGCTGGACAAATCTGGAGGACGGTTTTGCTCAAGGCTATGGAAAATCTCAGGTGATTTCTCCACTATTTTATGTACATGTTATCAATAAAAGAAGTCCCATCCTATTCCTGATGTTCATGTGTTATGTGTCTCTTATACATGCTTAATAATATTGAATAGTTTATTTCATGTTATCTTTAGGAGATTATATATGCTAATATGCTAACATCTAGGACATATATGTTGTAAAACTTTTTTTTGTGCTTGTTCTTGACTGATTTGCAGGTACTAGATCACAAGGAGTAGTAGAGGTTTTTCACCCTACGGTATTGACCTCAAACGAAGGATAAACAGGTCAGGTCCACAATCCTCATTTTCTAGTTTAAAGCATAAAAATTGGTAATTAGAGTCCTTGTGATGACATGCCATCCACTTTGTCAGGTCCCTCAACCCAAAGCCTTAGGTTAGCTTTTCCCATAATAGAACTAACGACTCCACTAGGGATTACATCCGTGTAATTCCTAGTTTGGGTTGTTTTATCAGTCTTGTGGGTTCTCTGATATTTTAATCATATTTACAATATAGTAGGTATTTTTCCCAACCAGGCAGAAGCCATGATCTTCTGATTAGGCCTGGGTCTTGATTTTTTTCTTTATTTCAGTTTATATACACTACTTTGTATGTACACAGTCGTGTATGCCCTTTGTTTTCTCCTAAAGAACCCGCGCATAAGCATTTTTCTTTGGTTACAGTTTTGTATACACGCATGTTTCTCATAGCGAACGCGCATATGCCTAGTAAATTTTGAAAATATGAATTGTGAAGCCTTGTAATTTTTTCCTATCTGTGGTTGGCCACTCCTGTGGAACCTTTTAGGTGTCTATACTGTGATTATTGTGGTTGTATGTCAGTTCCTCTCTTTTCTGGTGAAGATCTAGTCATTTTATGGTTTTTCTTGTTTTGTGAAGTCTCAATTGAGGCTATAGCACCAAGACTGTTGGGAAAAATACTGAGAGGGGAGGGGTGAATCAGTATTTAGGGCTGAATTATTTTTCTTTTCTTTCCTTTAAAACCATATGTTACAGTACAACATCCAACATGTATGTTCAGATATCTTATTATGTCATTACTTAGAGCTTTTAAGCATGAACAAAAATAATAGAACAAACCATCAAACATGAAAAACACATATGAACACCAGGATTTAAGGTGGAAACCCAATTTGGGAGAAAACCACCGCTGCTATAATCTCAGTCTTCAATATTTATTATGGAGAAAACTTCTTACAATATATGCTGGTGCAGACTTATACCAGCACACAGGCACCCACCTGCAGAAGGCTTCAACCTTCTCTCGTTTACCAGCCTCTCCTGGAAGGGAGCTACTACCCGCTGCTCTCGTTTACTAGCTACCACTGGAAGGGAGCTACAACCCCCTCTTTGAAGGCTTCGACCCTCAACACCACTGTGGACCACGTTTCATCAACTTTCATATACGACATACCTTGCCGGTCACCAAATTTATTTATTTTCTGTATACTCACACCAATTCCTCATGATTTCATCCGTCATTCACACCAGAGATTAATCATTGTATTCATGGGTGCATTGTAGTTTCAGATTTATCAGTTAAGAATAGAGCTCGCCCATACAGATATTCTTTTTAGAAATTTTTATTCACCACCCTTACAATGCACACCCCGTTCTTTATTTTTTCTTCTCCTTATATAGTTTTCCCTTTATTTAAAACCATGAGTCAAAACCACGAACCGCTAATGGTATTCCTCTGACAGTATTCCTTTTAGTTTATCCCACGGGGCTTTTTGATCTCCTTTTAATTTTTATTTATCAATTTGAAGAAATTGATAAATATATTTACAATTTTGAACAGAACTTTAGGATTAAAGTTAACCCTTCGCATTTTAACCCTTCCAAATAATATGGTAAACCTTTGACCCTAGGCCCACAAATATAGTCAATAGCTAATCAAATACACGCATGGTACCATAGGTAAACTTCACACATGTCTAGCGTCCGATCACCATTAGATTAGCAAGATTCCAAATCAACAGCGTATATGCATATCGCTCGACCTCCGATACCGATCGTTAACGTGCAATGGCCCTCCGTACCTGTGTTAATCTTCGCGCACCTTCAATAAATGACGACCATCCGAGGACCCCTTCCTAGATCAACGACGCTCAACGATATCGCTAGGCTTCTTGGGTCGAATTATAACGTGCGATGGCGCACAGTAAAAATTTGTTTTGTAGAATCGTACAGGGACGCGTGTCACCCGTTCTATGGAATCGCTCCCCACCTCTTGAATATTGCTTGCTCTTTGAGAGTGGTGCGATGAAAACCATAAACCGCCTTCACTGTTCCTCCTTGATGGTTCCACCCTTCGCTCAAGGTTCCATTCATGATTTCAAAGCGTTAGTCTGGGTTTGCGCTATAACTCTGGTCTATCTTTGGCAGGATTTCCAATAACCAATGAACAAATGTAGTTCTCTTCCGATGGGATTTCCTTACAAACATTGACTCGTCACAATTCAATGTCATTCCTCAATTCTGTTATGATATATATAACATGTCAACCTTCCATTTTGGAGTTATATCCTGTCACAGCTCCGCTTCTACCTGTACATTCAAAAACATCATATCTCTGCCACCATTAAGTTCTTCAATGGATACACTGAATTCCTCGAGAGACCCCTATATATTCAACCAAGTAATTCCATGATTGAAAATATCATACTAAGCCATGTTTTCATTACAAGAAGGTCTCATCCTGGAATTCGAATCCAACCACCATGATTGCTCAATAGGGTTTCACTTTTAACTCCATTTGCAAAGACTCATACAGATATTTAGGGGATTCAACACAAGAATAATACACATATCCTTAACAATGATTTCATTATTTTCCGGTCACCGTAGGTATCCTCTTGTCTCTTCCTAGCAGCTCTCCCTTTTGTCATCTCCTTTGCACACTGTATTAAACCCCTAATTCAACTCTACTGCTCTGTCTCATCTACTGCTTCTGCTACCTTTCTGTCTTTTTTGCCTTATGGATAGTTTAAGTGCTACTCCTATCTTTGCCAATTCCTTTGCCATCAATGACAATATTTGCAACAATCTCCCCCTTTGGAATTGATGGCAATACTCTTCATCTGATGGCCTTATAGAAGCCCTTTGTTGCTTTTCCTCCCCCTTTAACATCAATGGAAAAGATTTTGATTAAGATCATTTGAACCGATAATGCCATGCTCCCCCTGAGATCATGCTGCATCTTCAACCATAATATGACCAACAATTCATCCTTTTCATATGACCAATGCCCCCCCTGAGCCTGTGCATTCAGAGATGCCCAATAGCACCTCACAACCAATTTAATCTTCTGTATTTAAGTAGACCTAATCCTCTGCATGGAAGAGACTACTCCCAGTTTCTGTCTGAGATATTCGAATGCTTCCTTGGGTAGGGGTTTGGTAAATATATCAGCAACTTGTTCTTTGGAGGAAACATACTCCAATTTCACCTTTTGTTCAAGCACTTTTTCACGTAAGAAGTGATACTTGATGGGAATATGCTTGGTCTTGGAATGCATAATAGGATTATTTGAGATACTAATGGCACTTGTGTTATCACACATAATGGAAATAGGAGGTGAACATTTGATTTGAAAGTATTGTCAGGCTTGCATCATCCAGAGAAGTTGAGTGCAACATGATGCGGTAGCCACATATTCTGCTTCTGTTGTAGATAAAGAAATAGAGCTTTGCTTCTTCTTTGAACAAAGATACGCTTCGGGGCCTCATAGAATGCACCACCACTAGTGCTTTTCAAATCATCAACATTTCCAGCCCAATCTGCATCAGTGTAAGCATGAAGAGTGAGATCACCATTCTTTGGATACCATAGTCAAAAGTCTTGAGTTCCTTGTAGATATTTGAATATTCTTTTGACAGCCTGAATGTGAGACTCTTTTGGATTAACTTGGAATCGTCCAACAATCCCAACTGCATGCATAATATCTGGTCTAGTCCCAGTGAGATAAAGTAGGCTTCCAATCATTGATCTGTATTCTGGTTGATTCACCGCGGGAGAATCATCATGAGAACTGAGGTTACATCCGGTTACCATTGGTGTACTTACAGGTTTGCAATATCTTCCATGCCATACTTCTTGAGGATTTGCTTAAGGTATTTTGCTTGTGATAAGAAAATTCCATTTGTTTCTTTTTGCACTTGCAAACCAAGAAAGAATGTTATTTCCCCAAGTAAAGACATTTCAAATTCTTGCTGCATATCAGAAGCAAATTTCTGACTCATAGGTTCTTCATTACTTCCAAAAATGATGTCATCAGCATATACAACAATCAATAAGATTTTGTCATTTTTCAGTTTTTGTGTATAAGTTGCATATCAACAGACCCTTTTGAAAATCATCTTGTTGATGAAGATATTTGTCAAGACGATAGTACCATGCCCTTGGAGCTTGTTGAGACCATATAAAGCCTTTTTAATTCTGCAAACAAATTTTTCATCATTTCCCAAAATGAATCCTTCTGGTTGTTCTATATAAACTTCTTCTTCTAGATCACCATTGAGAAAAGTAGATTTAACAACCATTTGATAAACTTTGATTTGGTGGAATCTTGAAAAAGCAAGAAACATTCTTATGGCTTCAAGTCTAGCTACAGGAGCAAAAGTTTCTCCAAAGTCTATACCTTCTTGTTGAGCATACCCCTTGCAAACAAGTCTAGATTTATTTCTTATAACATCCCCATCCTCATTTAACTTGTTTTTGAATATCCATTTAGTTCCAATGACATTTTTGTCATGATGCCTTGGTACTAATTCCCAAGTGTGATTCTTTTCAATTTGATCAAGCTCTTCATTCATGGCTTGAATCCAACATTCATCTTTGCTAGCTTGACTGACACTGTGAGGTTCAATAGTGGACATAAATGCTAGATTGCTAGAATATCCTACAAGAGTCCTTCTTTTTTGTACACCTGATCCCTTTTCTCCCAAAATTTGAGATTCTGGATGATTCTTTTGGACATATCTAGATGTAGCCTTTTCAGAAAAATCCTTTTGTATCATTACTATTTGATGTAGAAGGATATGTGTCATCATCATCTTCATCTGTTGTTTGCTTTTATTCTTTTGGAGCTACATGAGACTCATCAATAACAACATCAATACATTCAAAAATCTTCCGAAGTCTTTTATTGTAACATTTATATGCCCTACTCCTATTGAGGAGTAACCAAGAAATATTCCTTCATCTGCTCTGGGTTCAAACTTGCCAAGTTTTTCATCATTATTCTTAAGTAGTGCATTTGCTCGAAAATTCTAAAATACTTTATAGTGGGAGGATTACCATGCCGGAAGTTCATGGAGTTTATCTATTTACCGAACATGTGCTTTGTTGAGAATATTTCTTTGTATATGTGTACTCCCCAAAATGTATCGGGTGTTCCAGAATCATCAAGCATAGCTCTAGCCATTTGTTGAATTGTTCTGTTCATTCTTTCTGCAACACCATTCTGTTGTGGAGTGCCAGCTACAGAGAACTGTCTTTTTATGCCATGTTGTTCACAGAATTCAAGAAATTCATTGGATGTATATTCTCCTCCTCAATCAGATCTGAGACACTTGATTTTTAGATCTAATTCATTCTCAACTAGTGCTTTGAAGATCTAAAATTTCTCAAATGCTTCATCTTTGTGTTTAAGCAGCCCAATCCAACACATTCTAGAGAAATCATCAATGAATAAGATATAGTATTCTTCACCACGTTGTGACTTTTTCCTCATAGGTCCACACATTTCAGTATGAATGAGTTAAAGAGGCTTACTTGATGATCCTTCCTTGGCATTAAATTGTACCCTGGTTTGCTTGCCGAATTGGCAAGATTTGCATATGATATTTTCAGGTAGAGTAATATTGGGAAGATCACGAACAGCTCTAAGTCTGCTTGATTTGTTGATTTGAGAGAAGCTCAGATGCCCCAACCTTCTATGCCATAGCCAATTTTATGAATATTTACTCAAATAACATTGTTCTTTGGGATTCTTCAATATATACAGGTTGTTTGGAGTTCTTTTTCCTTTTATAATTGCTTTACCTGTATCAAGATCACGTACCACACATTCTTTTGAACAAAGACAACTTTAGTTCCTTGATCATACATTTTACTTACACTTAACAAGTTATGTTTTAATCCATCCACATACATGACTTCATTAGCTTTCACATTTTCTTTTATAAAAAAAGACCCTTTTCCCTTAATGACCGCAGGAGTATCATTTCCAAATGTAACATTTTTCTCTTTTTCTAGAGCACTATATGCAAGAAGTTTGTCTTTATCACCTGTCATGTGTCTTGAGCATCCACTATCAATGTACCATTGGTTTTCCTCATCTTCTACAAATAACGCTATGCCACACTTTTCAACCTGTAATTCCTTCTTTTTCCATACTTTGGAGCTTGAAGGAACATGTTCTTTTGGCTGAACTTTGCTCCTGCATTCAGATTCTTCATGGCCAAAGTTATTGCAATAAGAACATTCAACTTCATTTTGAAGAGGAGAAAAGTTGTTATAAGTATTCTTATTTGTTTCAATATCAATCCTTTTCTTTCTTGCTTCTCTTGTCATGATGATTTTATATGCAACACATTGAACAACTTTATGACCAAAATTGTGACATGAGAAACATTGTCCATTGAAGAAGAAATTTTTGCTATCATAAAATCTTCTATATGAATTTACTTGTTGATTGGTGTTTCTTTGAAAGACATTCCTATTAGTGTTCTTTGAATTGAGATGATCATGCTTTATCTGTAAAGATTCTTTATTCCCTTTCTAAGTGGCAGCATGTTGTAAATCAGTTGTAACTGCTTTTAGATAATTTGGTGCTGAAGCCTGAAAAGATTCTCCAATATATCCAAGACCTGTCTTTATAAGAGGATAACGTTGTACCTTGATAATCTCATCTAATGTTTCAGATCCTTTAGCAAATATAAGATTCAGAGTTTTTACTTTCTCAAGTTCTTTTCTTAGACTTAGTACTTCACATTCTAATTTCTCATTTTGTTTCTCTTTTTCTTCACGCTGATTTTTCAGAGTGTCTATGGTTATTTTACTCTCTTCTAAGCAGATTTTGAGTTTATTGTTTTCATCAAGAAAATCATTGTCTTCTAGAGCATCCACAAAAGTATCCTTTTCTTCTCTAGATTCTTTTTAAAATGCCATGAGAAGTCTAAGATCTTGTTCACATTCTTCCTCACTATCAGATAACCCATCACTGTCTTCATGAGTATAGTAACTCTTTCTAGTGCTAAAACAATTCTTATTCCTTTTTGCTACTTCCTTCCCCTTTTTATGTGTTTCTTTATAAGGACAATTAGCAGCATAATGACCAACTCTTCCACAATCAAAACATTTGAAAGGAAGCTTACCTCTGAACCGTCCTGTGCCATGTTGAAGTTTCTTTACAAAGTTTATCTCATCTTCTTCTGAGATATATCCTGATCCTTCTGTTTTTTGTACTTCCTTCCCTTTTGTATAAGTTCTAAAGACTACTTCTTTAACTTCAGATGGTCCTCCTCTTCTCATTTCATATGCAGTTAGTATGCCATGAAGTTGCACCACAGTGATATTTTGAAGATCCTGCTTTTCTTCAAGAGCTGAAACTTTTGACTCAAATTTTGTCGTTAGTGATCTTAAGACTTTCTCAACCAAAGTAGATTCAGTTATAGTTTCTCCCAAATTTCTCATACGATTTACAATATCATCAAGACGTAAAAGAAGTTGGCAATGCTCTCCTCATTCTCCATTTTTAAATTCTCATATTGAATTCTGAGAGTTTGGAGTTTAGCACTTTTTACCTTTGCATCACCTTCATAACTTAGAATGATTTTGTCCCATATTGCCTTTGCTCTATTCAGCTGCATGACTTTGACAAATTCTGATTCAATTAGACTTCCCAATAGAGCATTGACCGCCTTTAAATTTGTTTCATAATTCTTTCTTTCCGTCGGATCCGTTGGCACTACAGCTAGATATTGATATCCTTGTTCAACAATTGCCCATACATGTGCTCCCAAAGACTGAAGATAGGATCTCATCCTTGTTTTCCAAAAGATTAAATTATTTCCGTTAAAGAGCGAAGGCCTGATAGATGCTATTCCATCTTGGTTACTCATCTTGCTTGATCTTCCTTCTAGCGGCTAAGCTTTTTCAGAAGGACCTCCTCTGATACCAATTGTTGGGAAAAATACTGAGAGGGGAGGGGTGAATCAGTATTTAGGGCTGAACAATTTTTCTTTTCTTTCCTTTAAAACCATATGTTACAGTACAACATCCAACATGTATGTTTAGATATCTTATTATGTCATTACTTAGAGCTTTTAAGCATGAATAGAAATAACACAACAAACCATCAAACATAAACAACACATATGAATACCAGGATTTAAGGTGGAAACCCAATTTCTGAGAAAACCACCGCTGTTGTAATCTCAGTCTTCAATATTTATTATGGAGAAAAATTCTGACAATATATGCTAGTGCAGACTTATACCAGCACGCAGGCACCCACCTACAGAAGGCTTCAACCTTCTCTCGTTTACAAGCCTCTCCTGGAAGGGAGCTACTACCCCCTGATCTCGTTTACCAGCTACCACTGGAAGGGAGCTACAACCCCCTTTCTGAAGGCTTCGACCCTCAGCACCACTGCAGACCATGTTTCATCAACTTTCATATACGACATACCTTGCCGGTCACCAAATTTATTTATTTTCTGTATACTCACACCAATTCCTCATGATTTCGTCCATCATTCACACCAGAGATTAATCATTGTATTCATGGGTGCATTGTAGTTTCAGATTTATCAGTTAAGAATAGAGCTCGCCCATACAAATATTCTTTTTAGAAATTTTTATTCACCACCCTTACAATGCACACCCCGTTCTTTATTTTTTCTTCTCCTTAGATAGTTTTCCCTTTATTTAAAACCATGAGTCAAAACCATGAACCGCTAATGGTATTCCTCTGACAGTATTCTTTTTAGTTTATCCCACGGGGCTTTTTGATCTCCTTTTAATTTTTATTTATCAATTTGAAGAAATTGATAAATATATTTACAATTTTGAACAAAACTTTAGGATTAAAGTTAACCCTTCGCATTTTAACCCTTCCAAATAACATGGTAAACCTTTGACCCCACGCCCACAAATATAGTCAATAGCCAATAAAATATGCACATGGTACCATAGGTAAACTTCGCGCAAGTCCAGCGTTCGATCACCGTTAGATTAGCAAGCTTCCAGATCAACGACGTATATGCATATTGATCGACCTCCGATACCGATCGTTAACATGCGATGGCCCACCATACCTGTGTTAAACTTCACGTAGCTTCAACAAATGATGACCGTCTGATGACCCCTTCCCAGATCAACGACGCTCAACGATATCGCTGGGCATCCTGGGTCAAACTATAACGTGCGATGGCGTACAGTAAAAAGTGGTTTTTTAGAATCATACAGGGACGTGTGTCATCCGTTCTATGGAATCCCCCCCCACCTCTTGAATACCGCTTGCTTGTTGAGAGCGGTGCGATGAAAACCATAAACCACCTTAACTGTTCCTCCTTCGTGGTTCCGCCCTTCGCTCAAGGTTCCGTTCATGATTCCAAAGGGTTAGTCTGGGTTTGCGCTATAACTCTGGTCTATCTTTGGTAGGATTTCCAATAACCAACGAAAAAATGTAGTTCTCTTCAGACGGGATTTCCTTACAAACATTGACTCGTGACAATTCAATGTAATTCCTCAATTCTGTTATGATATATATAAAATTTCAACCTTCCATTTCAGAGTTCTATCCTGTCACAGTTCCGCTTCTACCTGTACATTCAAAAACATCATATCTCTGCCACCATTAAGTTCTTCAATGGATACAGTGAATGCCTCAAGAGCCCCCTATATATTCAACCAAGTAATTCCACGACTGTAAATATCAAACTAAGCCAGATTTTCATTACAAGAAGGTCTCATCCTGGAATTCAAATCCTACCACCATGATTCCTCAACAGGGTTTCACTTTTAACTCTATTCGTAGAGACTCATACAAATATTCAGGGGATTCCACACAATAATAATACACATATCCTTAACAATGATTTCATTCTTTTCCGGGCACCGTAGGTATCCTCTTGTCTCTTCCTAGCAGCTCTCCCTTTTGTCATCTCCTTTGCACACTATATTAAACCCCTAATTCAACTCTACTGCTCTGTCTCATCTGCTGCCTCTGCTACCTTTCTGTCTCTTTTTCCTTATGGATAGTTTAAGTGCTGCTCCTGTCTTTGCCAATTCCTTTGCCATCAATGACAATATTTCCAACAAAGACCTCTTTTTGGAGTTATTTGTTGTTCTAACCATTCAAAACAACGATCCTCTACTTGTTGTCTCGTGTTTTCCTTATGCATTGCTTCAATTTTGTTTTTTTCCTCTTTGACTTCCTTGGTTTTCTTGTTTTCTTGGGACTAGCCTTCTAGTGAATCTTGAAGTGACATTTTCTTGGTTTTTTGAGTTTTTTTTATATAGAAGTGTGCGCTATTGTTCTAAATCAGTTTCTTGGGTCTGTTGCTTCTTTTCGCTTGTTTTGAGTCCCACTAAAAAAGTAGCGTAGTTGGCTTGTGCATTTTGAAGTCTCTTTGTGGCTCATTTTCTTAATTTTAGTTCATGAGTATTTTTGTGCTTATCTCTTTGAAATTTTATTTTTTTCCTTAAAAGTGAAAAGCCAAAATATTTTTGTTTTCACTGCTTTTTCTTTGGTTTCCTTTTTGCAGTTTTCATCCATTTTGAAGCAGTTTGTTAGTTTCTTGTTTTTGGTTCATTTGCTTGATCTTGAAAGAAGTCTTTGTATAGATTTATCTCTCTTTTATATCAAGTGTTTTTTGGCATTTTGTATGCAAAGGAGTTCTTTTTAGGACTTTCCTTGCTTGTCTGTCAAAAGTGATTAAACCAATTCACTCTAGAAACTCTTTTTGCTTCCTTAAGTCCTAGTATTTGCATATCATTGGTTGTTTTTGCATTAATTGCACTGAAGAATTTTAGTCTTTTTTGATATTTTTCTGAAGTATGTGAAGAGTGATAACTGAAAATAAAAAACAAGTTTTTTTTTATTATTATTTTCGTAGAACCCATTTAGAAATATTTTTTCATCGAAAGAAAAATATTGCATTTGCATGTAGTAGGTTTTCATTGATTTCTTTTGCATCTAAAAACACCATCAGTGTCACATCCATCTACCTTTGACTTAAGTAACAACCATTTAAAATCAATCACTCTAATTAAAATGAGCTAGAAGTTCTTTGTATTGTCATTAATCATACACCAACTAGATAGGTCATAGGGCCTTGGACTAGGTGAGTGAAGAGTTAACTTTCCAAGGCTACTCAAAACTCTTAAACATAGAAAGTTGATTAATGAGTGAAATCCAATTCCATTAAGTGGAATAGGAAATATCTACCTCCAAAGAGTTAAGTGCGAGGGAGAGTGAAGGTAGAGAAGAGAGATACCCCCTCTCCTATTTGTTGAATGTTGACCTAATACCATTCCCCCCGGTTTCCGATACGGATTGGTGCCCTTAGTGGGCTCTTCTAGGGACCACATAGGTGTCTGCGGGGGGGGGGGGAATACCTACGGTACCTGAGGCATATGTTGCATCACTTTCATCTGTAATTATATAGGGTGCCCTTGTGAAGCTCAAGGACTTGCACTAGCAAAGGCTGTTGTCAGGAGGTCAACGTAACTGTTTCTGTTACCTTCGCTAGTAGGCCTGGGGCGTAATTACCCCAGAATATTTTTGGAAGGTCATATTATTCACTTTCTTGTATTTTGGTGTTTGGTCCTAATCACCTAGAGTGGAAATACCTGAAGGCTGCTTGATTGACTGTAGCTTAGGGAATTTTAATAGAGTGTGCTCTTTTATCCTAGATCGCCTAGCTTCTTATAATTTTTTGAGTATAATTAATCTCATAAAGTAGCTGACCGATGACCTTGTCGATCGAGGAGGCTTTGTGGGATTTATCCTATGAGTTCCGAGCCTTCTTCAAGAAGGCGTAGGGGAAATTCAGTGGGTGATTTTTATCTTGTAGTTTTGAACGCAATGGAGAGTGATCCTTCGTATGGGGTTGTTTTCTTTTTTGGGTGGTCATAGTACTAGTGGTATTGTAGAGAGGTGTACTCCACTCATCTCTAGAGTCTTGTTTCTGGCAGAAGAAGTTGAAGTAGAAGAGCTTCCTCAACCTCCTGGTACTCCTTTATCTCCTCTTCTTGTCAGTTTTCTAGACGTTCTTTTGTACGTTGGGCTTGAGTATCAGATACCAGCTAGCCCATATCCTTCATATCCCTTTTTTACGATGGCCATGACAGGGAACACAACTTCGGCTATGAGCACTGTAAGTGTGAATAATAATCTTTCAGTTGAAGGAGGAGGTACCATTGCCATTTCGACAATCACTTATAGTGCTGTTATGTTTAGCTCTACTTCTATTTCGTCTACAAGTGGAAACACCCAAGCATATGATTCTCAATCAGGCCACTTTTCTTTTGGAATTCCTTCTAGTGCGATTCCTTCTATCTCCTTTACCGTTGCTTCATCTTTCTTCGTGCCTATGCCTTCTATGCTAATGGATCAGCTTCATTTCAGGGTTTCCCCTTTGGAAGTGGGCATATTCCCCATTCGAACCCTTCCTTAGTATATTTTCCTTTCACCTCTCAAAATCAAGGATTCAATCCTTTCATCAGAGGCCACAAATCTAATTATTTTTTAGGATGGAACCATTCTTTTACAGGGTTAGGAGTTGGGAGTCAGTTTTTCTTTGGTCAACAAGGGAATGTTCCTTTCCCTTCGGTGGGTGTTTCTCATGGATTTCCTCCATTCGCCAATGTTTGGAACACTTAACAAGGGGTTTATTCCTCTTTTAACACTTTTATTGGAGGGAATATCCCTATCTATAGTAACCCTATGATGGGAGGGGTCCTTCTCTGAATGTCGGGTCACAAGGTTTCTCTTATGGCTCAACATTTTCTACGAACAATATTTGGCAACCTGGTGCCTCAACAAATCCAAACTATTCTTTTCAAAATGTTTGGCATCCTTTCTATGGAGGATGGAATACCCAGGCTCCTCTGCGCTTACCTTTCCTGGCGACTTTAAACTTTCAAGATATATCAAAATTGACGAATATTCCTATTCGGTATAGTATAGGTTCGCTTCCAGTCCCCACTAAACTACCGTTAGATATTCCAAAGTTTGAAGGGAAGACAAGTGAGGATCCGATGAACCATGTCACCACTTTCCACTTAGGGTGTTCATCGAACTCCCTTATCGATAATTCAAATAGGTTGAGGTTATTTCAATGAACCCTAATTGGGAACGCAACAAAATGGTACATTGAGCTCACAGGGGGAAGTTTTTCTACTTTTGGTGAGTTGGCTACTATGTTTCTAAACCATTTTCAGTTTGTTTTCCGTTATGATGTCGGGACTGATCTCTTGTCCAATTTCCAACAGGACAAAGCAACTCGCATTTCTTATCATATTGAAGAATGGAGGAGAAGGAAGAGGCTCATCAAAGCCCAAATTCCGAGTGAGTTCCTTCTCGAATGGTTTCTGAAATCTACGCAACCATAAATATCAAAGGATGTATCCCTTTCGAGGGTATTTTCTAAGAAACATGTTTTTTTTAGTGCTAAGCAACTAGAACTGATCTATTCTCATTATGGGGTCCTTAATAAAAATTTTCTGGATGCTCTTCACTCCAAGCTCGATTTAGTCAAAATGAAGCCTGGTCCTCATGGTGACGGACTTATCGGTATGATCGATAGGGGTACAACTAACTTGCTAAATCAATTGTAGCAGTTGTTTATACAATCTGCTCTTTCTGGTCAGGCTACACCTTCAGTGTCAACTCCTTCTCAGCCCTTGACTATTAATGTCATTCAAACTTCTAACCCAAAATAAAATCAACAATATGATGGGAAGAAGAAGGGATAGAATAATAAGAAGAAAGACAAGGATGGGGAGGGGAATGCAAATAGACCCAATGATCATGATGGAGAGGGTAAGAGGGAAAATAAAAATAAGGTTAAGTTTCCATGCAAGGTATGCACCATAGACCATCTTAGTCACCTCTGCCCGAAAATTCAAGATGCTCAACGCTTGTTAGCTTGGCAGGGTTCTTCTATCTCCTAGGCTGTACCGAAAAACCCTTTTCCCCAAGGGAATAATTTTCTTACTGGCGTGAATACAAATATTGGAGCTTCCTTTTGGGGCAACCAAGAAGTGGAAAATTCATCAAACGTATACATGATGAGTGCTCACATAGATATCACTACGAGGTCTTGTGATTATGGCAAAGATGAGTCTTAAAAAGCTAAAGGTGCTTATAATAATGCTGAGTCGCTCCATATTGAGAGGCATATAGTTGAGCCTATACCTCGGATGCTAAAAGGGTATAAAAAGCATATGACGATCAATCCTAATGCCACGGATGCCCAAAACTACTCGATTATAGAAGATATGGCTCAAAGTCCTTGTGCCATGTCTATGTTAGAGGTACTCTAGTCGTGTCCTGCACAAAGGAGTGCATTGCTCACTACCATTGGGGTTGTTGATCCAAAAAATTCTCTTATGATCACATTTGACATGTCAACTTTAAAAAAGATACTTCCTCATCATATGGATTTTTATATTAAGTTTACATATAGGAAGATCAATATCTTTAGAAAAATAGTCGATGAGGGGGCTTCCACATGTGTGATGTCTATCTCATGTTGGAAGGCTATTGGATCTCCTTCAGCTGTCCGTTCGGCTACTCTTCTGACTACTTTTGATGGTAATTCTCATAGGCCACATGGCATTGTTCCATCTTTACCCATCTATGTTGGGGGTAAAACTCTCAATATCGAAGTGGAGATATTTGATGCAAATCTAGACTACAACCTTCTGTTGGGGCGAAACTAGATTTATGAGATGGATGTTATTGCTTCCTCATTATTTCAAATTTTGTCTTTCCTTCACGAAGGGAGAATTTTCATTGTTGATCAGATGGACTACTCTCCTATAGATCTAAATGCATCTGCTAACTCGATTGTTCCCTTGGTGAATGATACTAAGAAACCTTTTGAGAATTTGGGGGTTGGAATGTATACATCCTTGATGGGTACTTTTGATCTTCCGCCTCCTTTAGTTCATATTCATGCTATTTCATCCTCCATGGTTCTTGCTTGAAGAGAGTTCTTTCGAACTCATTTTTTTTCGTACCCTTGGACCTTGCCTTCTCCTACCTCCACATTAGAGGAAGGACAAGTGGGTGGAATGAAATTTCCTATGTCTGTAGCTGAGATTTATTATCAATCTATTGTTGAATCTGTAGAATCCACTCCAGTTTATCTTTCACCGGAGGAATTGGATGGAGATGTGGCTCCGGCTTGGAATCTTAGTTCATCTTATCTAAGGATTACCTTGATACCACTCTTCCATTTGAAGAGGTCATCCTTGAAGAAATGACTGGTGTAGAGAGACCGTAGGATGTGTAAGCCCCCTATAAATTTTTGACAAGCAAATAGGGGGCTAAATGTTTTTGAGCCTTCAAGGAATGCATTTCCTCTGAAGACACATCATCCTTGAAGCCTCATTATGCCTTTTTTCCTTTGATACAGTCCCCTCTGCTAATTCCCATTTTAAAGCCTCTCTGTTGTGAAGAATGCCCAAAGGCCTCCTTTTCCCTCCTATTTTATTCCCACTAAACCCCACTTTCCACCCTCTTTTTACCCTCTTAAATCCCTTCCTAAACCTTATAAATCACCCTTCTTCCCTCCTAAGCCTCACAAACTCCCTTTGTTTGGCCAAACAACCCCATTTTCCCTCTATATTTATCTCTTTCTGGCCTCAAAATTACGTTAAAATGGGCCAAAAAACCCACATTCTACACATTTCAAGTTTAGCCCCATAAACCGTTTCCTCACATGACCTGGGTGCTAGAACCAAGTGCTAGCTCAGAAAGCGCTTATTGCATTTGGATATCGGGAGTGCTATCAACCGTCGATCTGTACAGATCGGACGGCCTTCACAAACTCCATAGCATCCGTGTGCCCCGCGATCGCATATCCACCGTCGATCTGATCCGCAGATCGATAGTCCATTTTTCACCTACCCCGGTGGTCTCCGCGCCAAAGCACTATTCAAAACCACTAGTTTCTATTGAACCGCTTTTGGAGGGTGGGATATATTTTTTGTTTCGGAGTGATGCCATTCACCGCATGATGCGTGGCTCCGCGCACTATTCAAAATCTGCCCCCCATCACGCATTAACGTTCAACCGTGGACCCAGCGCGATATGCACGTACACCATCCGATCTGAAGCTGTCCATCCAACGGTGCTTGTGCCACGAAGATGCTCGGGAGTTAATCCAAGACAAACGGACCCCTGGCCCACCATCTGTCACCCTCCGATGTGTCTCAACTGTTGATCTCCTCCTGAGATCGGATGATCTGGATTAAATGCATGCCCCGCCATTGACCGGGTCCTGCCACATCACCATTCCACGTGTGTTAATATATTTTCATCACATTTTCGTTCGGCACCTTTGTATTTCATTCAAAGGTCAAAATGTCGAATGTCCGCATTCAAATTTTGCTGCACTCTGCCAACTTTCACCAGTCCATTTCTCCACTGTTCGCTGCATTTTCCACCATCATCCTGCACTGTTCCACCATTTCACCAGGTTGTGCTACCATTCTCATTGTTCCCATTGCGTCCACCCTCCCATGCATGGTTTTCTTGACAGGTTTGTGTGTTTTGCAGGGTACCGATGTTAAATGACCGCCATGATTCACAGTCACTGTTACAGTGGAAAAAAACGCAGGGAAGACCATGTGCAGAGATCAAAATTATGAAGTAAGGCCTAGGAAGGTGTTATGACATGAATTTCATTAAAGGAGCAGGGTAAAACTCTGTAAAATCTTCCCAGAGCCATTAAAGTTCAGATTTCACAGATAGAGGCAATCATGGAGCAACAAAGAGTATCACTAAAAATTAGAGAGTTTAAGGCTTGTAATTGAAGATTTTGAGCCTTAACCTAACATTTTAAAGGCACGGTACCAGATCGAAGACCCTGTGGATCACTTAGAAGGTCCAACGCACAGAAAACCATATCATCAGGGTTTTTACATCAGAATAATGTCTCCTCCCAAGAAAGGACACAATACTCATTACTGTTTCAGTCTACATTGTGTCAATGAGAAGTTTTCGAGCCCTGACAATAGTCCTATGCTACCAGAAGCATTTGTTACATGGTATTGCAGACCTCAAATTGTTTATTTTCCTTTGTTCAGTTCATCAGAATTTTGCAGAGGTATTACAACAAGTACATCAAAGTCCTCCCTGGAGTAAATTGCAGCCTAACGAAGACCACTGTTTCATCCAAAGAGTACTGAAGATAAATGCCCAGAATTTAAAACAGAATGGGGCCTCGGCCCTCTTCCTCTTCTGAGTTTTAATGTTGCATTTAG
Organism: Pinus albicaulis; assembly: GCA_034641835.2. Taxonomy (NCBI): domain Eukaryota; kingdom Viridiplantae; phylum Streptophyta; class Pinopsida; order Pinales; family Pinaceae; genus Pinus; species Pinus albicaulis. The sequence continues at coordinate 189,984,901 of CM076573.1, forward strand.
TTTTCACCTACCTCCTCTGCCTCTCTTTCAGCTATAAAATTCATGAAGAAACTCATTGTAAGTTGTTGATCGGATATCGATGTATTGCGAGTTGTTTCTCTTGAGACATGTTCTCTGTGTAAAGTTGTAAGATAGGATGAGGAAGATGTTTTCAGACTGAATATTCAAGCTATTGGTAATGTTGTACTTGACTGGTGTTGCTCTTTAATATGACAAGCACTTTTCTTTGGATCCTGATTTAAAGCTGCGGTGATGTTTTTCTGTCTTTGTCTATGTTTTCCTTTTAGTTAATTACATTTCATTTCTTCTTGCATGCATCAGAAATCTGGCATAGGATTTACCCTGGTTAGGTACCCAATGTTTCTGATCTCCCTGCCTTCAATGTTTTCTGCTATATGTGTTATCTGAGGATTGATTTCAAGCTAATTTAACCAGTGTAGTGGTCAAATATACTGCTACCTGATGTATGAATTAATGAATCTGTTCTTAGATGTTCTTTCTAGGCTTTAATTGAATGAATTGGGATACTGGGAGTCTAAAACTCTATCTTTGCCTCATTAGGATCCTTTTCAATTAATTGAACCTATCTAAGATCCCTCGACCTAGATGCCAAAGCATTGAAAGTTCAAAGTCTCTCTCTGATCTCAAGTTTTCACCTTTGTGTTGAAATATTTAATGTTTCCTTGTCTGAAGAGTTAGCCTTTAGGTTTTGGATCACAGGTTGTCCAATGGCATGTCCTGTCCCTGGATATGATTTTTGAAGGTCACCTTGGAGGTTTCCTTGCTTTCACCTTCTCTCTTACCATTTCATGCCACACTATCATCTTTAAGATCCAATGCTTTAGATGACTAGCCCAACTGAAAGCCTGCATATTGAATAGCATGTAAAACCTTTCCTGACTCCATTTCCCAATGGTCCTGATTGTTCCATGAATCATCCCTCCTTTGCCTAAAATCCTCTTTGCTCATATGTGTCTTATATTGAACCCTTCTTTCTTGATTCCCAACAACCAAACAAAAAATCAAACAAACAAACCCTGTGCCTATAACTAGCCTAAAATCTTAACTTTGAGCTTCAAAGACATAAAACCTTTGCTTATATAGAGAGATCCCTCTCTAGACCCAGGAGGGCTAGATCCTGAGGTCTGAAAGTGGTTTTGATGTTGTCTCATCTTTTGGTCTTGCCAATCTGGCCAAAACATGGGAACCCCAACATAATGGCGACTCTGCTGGGGAATTTCTGAGTATTTCCCATCTCACTACATCACAAGAGCCTCAAAAACCTACAATCTCTAGTTAGGTTCGCAGTTAAACACTCCTATTCAAAAATCAACTTCTATACCACTTGTTGTGTTTTCTCCCACACTCTTAGACAGAGTCTGGAAAGGGCTAGACAACCTCCGGATCTCATCGTCTTTCAGAGGTGAAATATCTGGTAAATTCCCTCCCAGTCCATCTCTAGTTAGAGTCCGCTATGTTTTAAGGATTTCCCTAAAAATAACATTACAAAAACTGTGGTGGAAAGTATACCCTCCTGAGACATCCTAAACCTTCCACCTGGCGACTCCATAGTTCCTAAACGATTAAAAGACTCCACTGGTGATTAGTAGGCCTGTTGGTTATCTTGGTTCACATAAGACTCCACTGGGAGACCAACCTCCATAACAACATCAGCCATAATAGAAGTAACAAGTAGGGTTAAGCTGCTTGGTTGGAAAACAACATTCTGACTTCAAGAACCATTCACACAAGAGCTTATCCCAACCCAAGCCCACCTGGAATAGTTGATAACCCTGAGAGAATCCTCAAGAGATCTCCTACACCTAAAATACCAACTATTCCCAGCCACATCCATAGAGCTAACTCTGCACCAGAAGACTTTATAGCTCTATCAAACACTCATCTTGACCTAGACCCTCAAAGCAGATTACCAAGAACTAGGTCACACAGTGCTCTAGACCAGCCAAAACTTGAGCTTCCTGGTTCACCACATCAAAGTGTTAAACACATTAGGGGTAGAGAGACCCCTCCATCTACACCCTCTGATATTCACTTCATTCAAAACTTGGGGCTCTGCCACCCTAAATCTTCTCAAAAAACTTCTGCTGGTCCTAGTATCCCTGCCATCCACGTACCAGCTGCTCAAGCTAACCCTTTACCTCACTAGAATATCATCATGGCAGCCTGGTATGCACCCCTGGTTTTACACCAGCCTCTAGTCCCCCTACGAAATGATTACCAATCAAAGATCCCACACTTCACTGCAAAAGAGTCCACCATAGCTCAACACCATGTAGATAGGATGGAAGATTCTTTTGATTACATGGAGATAGATGATGATACAGTCAAAATGAGAATATTTTCCCAGAGCTTAGGAGGGGATGTGAAAAAATGGTTCAAAGTCCTACCTCCTAATAGTATCCAAGACCTTCCTACTTTATATCAGACTTTCATAAACAAATGGGAAGTTAAGGCCAACCCTCTCCAAATCCTAGCAGAATACAAGAACCTGAAAATAAACGTAGGAGAGAGTGTCCATGACTACTCTACAAGGTTTAACAACGTTTATAATGCTCTCCCTCCACATATGAAACCTCCCCAGGGTATGGCTCTAGTGAAATATCCTAAAGGCTTTGATGCTTACATGGCCTACTAGCTTAGGGAAAGGGATTACAACACATTGGAAGACATGCAAAAGGGAGCAGTGAGTGTAGAGGCTAACCTGATTGAGAAGAAAGAAAGATTGAGAGCTGAGAAAAGGGTAACATGTAGAGATGACACTGTAGCTTCCACATCTGACCCCAATTATGACCGTCTATCTAAAAACATGGAAAAGCTACAGCAAATGATGGAAAAACTGGTTGTCATGATTAGTAACCAAAACAGAAATCAAAATCATAACCAAAACCAGAACTTTAGAAGGAATAATACCACTCCCAACAGACAAAGAGAATCAAATCAACAAATTGTCCCCCCATTTCAAAAGAACTATCTTGATGAAGATGAGGGAATCATAGAAGACTCTGAGGGAAACATAATAAACATGTTTGAAATAGAAAACTCGATCCACAACTCTTCCACAGAGGGAGATCAGCCCTCACCCTCTTATTGGGATGAGGAAAGATTAGAATATGAGGATAACAAGTTAGGATTTGAAAATGGCATCATGCAAGTCAGAGAACAATATGAACTTAGAAGCAAAAAGAGCCTAGACACTTCCAAACCAAAGGCTTCTAAGATTTCTATCAAGAAAAGGCCTGAGAAAAATTCTAAAGTATCTGCTGAAAGTAACAAATCAGCAGCTGAGAGTTCTGGGAAGAACAAAGAAAAGGACAACAAAAACACTGATAAACAAATTCAACTCACTAGTAGCACTAGCATTGCAGTTAGTGCTCCTGATAAAATAGTTCCTAATCCTGTACATAGTGAGAATCAGCCCACTGATTCAGCCACTATGGTGGTGGCTAAAAAAACAGAGTTGAACATTCCAAAGAGTCAGTCCACTTTCAATTTGGAGTGAGATTGAAAAAATCAAGATCTCTGTCCCACTCTCTAAGCTGGCCACTCAGGATGTATATAAAGGCCAAATTTTGAAAGCATTAAATCTAGGGGAAAATAGTGACATTGTCAATTTGAGTGATGATCAACCAGCCCTTTTGTTTGGTCCAAAGATAGAAGGAAAGTTTCAGGAAGGGGTAGTGCCCCATTTTTATATCAGTCGCAATATCCATGATAAGATCCTTCACAATGCGATGCATGACTCTGGGGCATCAAACAACCTAATGCCTAAGGTAGTTATGGAAAAGTTAGGCCTCGAGATAACCCGTCCCTATAAAGACCTCTACTCATTTGACTCTAGCAGAGTAAAGTGTCCTGGCCTAATTAAGGATTTGTGTGTGAACTTAACCCAGATTCCGGCCAAATGTATGATCATGGATGTTGTAGTGGCAGATGTGCCACCTAATTATGGCATGCTACTATCAAGGTCATGGAGAGCCAAGCTGCAGGGCACAATGTAGATGGATGGGGCATATGCCACAATCCTAGTCTTTAGCCAACTTAGAATACTGTATAGAGAGGCACAAATGAAATTCCTGGTCAACAGCCCTGAAAAGCCTGAAAACTCACCTTTATACTTTGTACACACAGATCTCGACTCCTTCATCCTTTGTAATGATGAGTCCTTAGAGGGGTCAGAATTCAAAAAAAGAGATACAAACAAGGAAACAGAGCCCATGGATTTTAACATAATCGCTACTCTAGATTCGAAGGAGAACGATGTAGAAAAATTTGGACAGTGAACTGAAATAGAAACTCAGAGTGAACAAGAAATAGAATGCAGTCAATTGATTAGTCACCCTCCGCAAGCCCATGCACCATGCCAAGAACGAAACGATGTTAAGCCCGAGAGCGAACTTTTATGGGAAATGAATTTCGATGGGTCATGCACCAAGAAAACCGCAGGAGAAGGAGTGTGGGTAGATAACAAAGAGAGTGACTATGCAGAGAGCCATGTATGTAACATGCACTTCAAATGTACAAACAATATTGCAGAATATGAGGCTCTTATGCTAGGCTTGAATCTATCGAAAAAATTAGGAGCCCATAGGATAACTGTGCATGGAGACTCTGAGTTGATCATTAAACAAGTGAATGGTGAATACACAGCAAAACACCCTAGGCTAAGAGCATATAGGAATGATGCCATGGATTTATTGAAGACTTTCGTGGAATAAAAACTGGTGTTTGTCCCTAGGAGTCAGAACGCAATTGCAAATGGATTAGCTTGTATAGCTATTTCATGTCACAAGCCTCCTAGTGATCAACAAATCATCATTCAGACCAAATTTAGACCTGTAGTGCCAGACAATGAAAAATATTGGCAGGTCTTTGAGAGCGATAGACAGATTGAGGATTTCCTGATAGGCAGGACGAGTTTAAATTTTTCGATTCAGACTCTAAATCTGACGATCGCTGCCTAAGTGAAGAGCCCTCAGATGAGGAAGAACCACCCTGTAACATAGAAATAAACACTTTAAACGAACAGATTGGAAATCCAAACGAAGAATGTGAAAACATAGATAGCGAAGAAGTAGAGGTGCTGCAGGCCAAAGATAAAAACATACCCAGGGGGCTGGCACCTTTAGAGGACCTTTTTTACTTTGATGATGTAGCAAAAAACCCCACTATAGAACACTCAGATTCTGAGGTTGAGGAATGCAACATAGGCACTGAAGATAAGCCCAAGATGATTAAATTGGCTAAGTCCCTGCCTGCAAACATGAAAGAGAAATACATTGACCTATTCAAGGAATTCATTGATGTGTTTTCCTGGAGCTACAATGACTTAAAGGCCTATGACACAAACATCATATAGCACAAAATACCTTTGAAAGAGAACCAAAAACCTTTCAGACAGAAACTTTGCAGAATAAACCCAAAAAAATTGCCTGCAGTGGAAAAGGAAATAAAGAATATGTATGAGGCAGGCATAATAATTCCTGTGAGGTTTTCTGATTGGGTCTCAAACCTTGTAGCTGTGAGAAAGAAAACAGGTGAGATCAGATTGTGCATAGATTTCAAGAACCTTAACCGAGCCTCACTCAAAGACAATTACCCTTTGCCAAAAATGGAACACATTCTTCAGAGGGTAGTAGGCTAAAAAAGGATCTCCCTGTTAGGTGGTTTTTCAGGTTACAACCAAGTTTTAGTACTCCCAAAATACTAACTCAAGACAGCTTTTACCACTCCATGGGGCACTTTTATGTATGTAAAAATTCCCTTTGGACTGATAAACGCTGGCGCCACCTTCCAACGAGCAATGGACATAGCCTTCTCAGATGAAATAGGGCACTTCATTGCCATCTATCTAGATGACATAACAGTCTATTCCAAGACTAATGAAGAACACCTAAGACATATAAGGAGAGTGTTTGAGAAATGTAGAAGGTTTGGTCTATCATTGAATCTTGAAAAGACTGTATTTGGGCTGCAAGAAGGTAAGCTTCTCGACCACATTATATCTGAGAAGGGGATCAGGATAGACCCACAAAGAGTTGAGGGAATACTACAAATCACACACCTGAGAAACATAAAAGAGTTACAATCCTTTATTGGGAAAATCAACTTCTTAAGGAGGTTTATTCCCAACTTAGCTGAACACCTCATGAATATGAACAACATGCTGAAGAAATGTGTAGGAGTTAAGTGGACTGTTGAGGCTAGGAAATCTTTTGAATCTGTTAAACTTGCACTCACCCGAGCTCCTGTCCTAATCAGCCCAGATTTCTCAAAGGATTTCCTGATGTTTTCATTTGCCTCTAAGCATACAGTGGCTGCGGTTTTACTATAGAAAAATCTAGAGGGAATGGAACAGCCCATCTCTTTATTCAGCAAAGCTCTAAGGGATGCACCCTTGAAATACAACATAATGGAAAAACAGGCCTATGCCCTGGTAAAGGCCTTGAAAGACTTCAGGGTGTACATACTGCATTCCCACACCATAGCCTACGTGCCAAACATAGTAGTTAAAGACATTTTGTCCCAAGGCCCGAATGGGAAGAGAGGCAAATGGATTGTTGTGATCTTAGAATATGACCTTGAGATAAAACCCAAAAAATTGATCAAAGGTCAGGGCTTAGCTCAACTAATGGCTGAATTGAATTTACAAGCCCTTGGCATAAATATGGTGGATGCCTTGGATGAGCGGGAAGAACTTCCTAATCCCACTATTGAGGAGAAGTTTCAAAACTCTCCATGGTATTTTGACATTTTGTATGTGCTCACAAACCTCAATGCCCTTCCTGAAATGTCAAAGACCAAGGCCATATTCCTAAAAATAAAAGCCAGAATCTATTGCATACTGAATAACTGCCTATAATGGAAAAATTCAAATGGCCTATTGCTTAAATGTTTGCCTAAAACCAAAGTAGAGAGGATTAAACAGGAATTCCATGCAGGAGAGTGTGGAAGCAACCTAAATTGGAAAGCCACTGCTAAAAAAATACTCAGAGCTGGCTATTATCGGCCTACACTCTTCAATGAAATCCATAAGATGATAATCGCCTGCCATAAATGCCAGATTTTTGAAGGCAAAAGAAATCTCCTCCCCTTACCTTTACAACACATTACTGTTGAGGGTCCCTTTATGCAATGGGGCCTAGATTTCATAGGAGAAATACACCCTGCTTCCTCTGCACAACACAAGTAGATCCTTACAGCCACAAACTACTTCACTAAGTGGATAGAGGCCATACCTGCTAGGAATGCCATAGATTTTGTCATCATTAGGTTCCTAGAAGACCACGTCCTCTCTCGGTTTGGCTGTCCAAGAAAAATAATCACTGATAATGCTGCTCCTTTCAGATCCAAGAAAATGGTTGATTTTTGTCATAGGTATCAAATAGCACTCAGTCATTCAACTGCTTATTACCCACAAGGTAATGGGTTAGCTGAATCATCAAACAAGAGCTTGGTAACCATCATCAAAAAGATGCTGGAAGAGAACAAAAAATCATGGCATAACAATTTAGTGCATGCTTTGTGGGCTGATAGGCTTACAACAAAGAAATCCATCGACATGTCACCATATCAGCTTGTTTATGGAACAGAAGCAGTGTTTCCTACCAGCCTTGGGGTACCAGTGATTAAAATTGTCCAAGAAATTCAGACAGAAGAAGACAGTCTGGTAAGGAGGATAAATCAAACAATCAATCTCCAACAAACAAGGGAAGAGGTATATAACAGAGCCATGAAAGTTTAGGAGAACATAAATAAGTTGTTCGACAACAGAACCAAATCTTTTGACTTCAAAATTGGAGATAAAGTTCTGAAGTGGGACTAAGGAGAGAAGACAAAGGGAAGCACGACAAGTTTGACAGTTTGTGGCAGGGTCCATACATCATCCAGGGCACTGTGGGCCAAATGCCTTTTTTCTACAAGAACTAGATGGTACAGAGATGTTTGGGGGTCCTGTCAATGGCAGGATGCTCAAACACTACTTATGCTGATTTCCAATTTCCAGTTTCCATTTCCATTGTAAATACCATTGCTGTGTTTGTTTTCAAGAAAAAAGAGAAAATGTTCCAAAAAATAGAGAGAAAGGAGAGGTTCAGACATGCTCAAAACATGAACCTCTGAGGTGCAAAAGATTGGCTCTAACAAGATCAAAAACTGAGCCAACAAAAAAGAAAAGGATCAACTCTAACATGCCCAAAACCAGAGCTGAAATGAAGAAGAGAAAGTGACTCTAACAAGCTCAAAACTTGAGTCACAAAGAAAGGAAGGATGCTTCAAAGTTTCAGCTTTCAAACCTTCAAGTTTTTGTTTTCAGTTTTCTGCAAATTTCTATCCATGTGCAACTGTCTTTATGCCTTAGATCCATAGCAAACTAGACTGTCTAATCCTAGTTTGACTGTTTTTAAATTTCTATTGTAGAAAGTAGAGAAGAAATCTACTGGACAGTCTAATCCCAGCAGATATTAGATTAGGTAGACAAACATATGAGACCAATAGTTTAACCTGGTCTCATGGAGCAATAAGGGTAGAGATAGAATAGGTTTATTTTCTTGTTTGTAAAATATAAATGATGTAAAGGGTCTGCTAGTCCAAATGCACCCTGGAAGAGAAAATGATAGGACTATAGTTTGGGTAGATAGATTGTTTGGGAATATTTCCGCTGATCTATCATGTTTGTGGCAGCTGAAACTCAAAGAAGGAAGATGGCTTGAAAGATCAGGCATCTGGCCTACCTCAAAGATCATTTATGAATTCTTGACTCCTTCAAGAAGAAGCCATCCCCATGTGGAGCCACTATTAGCCCCCTATAAATTTTTGACAAGCAAACAAGGGGCTAAATGTTTCTGAGCCTTCAAGGAATGAATTTCCTCTGAAGACACATCATCCTTAAAGCCTCCTTGTGCCTTTTGTCCTTTGATACAGTCCCCTCTGCTGATTCCCATTTTAAAGCCTCTCTGTTGTGAAGAATGCCCAAAGGCATCCTTTTCCCTCCTATTTTATTCGCACTAAACCCCACTTTTCACCCTCTTTTCCCCCTTTTAAATCCCTTCCTAAACCTTCTTAATCACCCTTCTTCCCTTATAAGCCTCACAAACTCCCTTTTTTTGGCCAAACAGCCCCATTTTCCCTCTATCGTTATCTCTTTCTGGCCTCAAAATTACATTAAAATGGGCAAAAAAACCCACATTCTACACATTTCAGGTTTAGCCCTTTTCGGCTTAGCCCCATAAACCATTTCCTCACATGACCCAGGCGCTAGAACCAAGTGCTAGCTCAGAAAGCGCTTATTGCATTTGGATATCGGGAGCGCTATCAACCGTCTATCTGTATAGATCGGACGGCCTTCGCAAACTCCATAGCGTGCGTGCCCCCGTTCACCCCTCCGATCGCATATCCACCATCGATCTGATCCGCAGATCGACAGTCCATTTTTCACCCACCCCGGTGGTCCCTGCGCCAAAGCACTGTTCAAAACCGCTTGTTTCCATCACACCGCTTTTGGAGGGCAGGCTATATTTTTCGTTTCGGAGTGATGCCATTCACCGCATGACGTGTGGCTCCACGCACTATTGAAAAACCGCCCCCCATCGTGCATTAACATTCGACCGTGGACCTGGCGCGATATGCACATACACTGTCCGATCTGAAGTTGTCCATCCAACGGTGCTCGCGCCACGAAGATGCTCTGGAGTTAATCCAAGACAAAGGGACCCCTGGCCCACCATCCGTCACCCTCCGATGAATCTCAACCGTTGATCTCCTCCTGAGAACAAACGGTCCGGATTAAATGCATGCCCCGCCATTGACCGGGTCCCACCACGTCACCATTCCACATGTTTTCATATATTTTCGTCGCATTTTCATCTGGAACCTTTTTATTTCATTCAAAGGTCAAAATGTCAAATTTCCGCATTCAAATTTTGCTGCACTCCGCCAACTTTCACCAGTCCATTTCTCCACTGTTCGCTACATTTTCTACCATCATCCTGCACTGTTCCACCATTTCACCAGGTTGTGCTGCCATTCTCATTGTTCCCATTACGTCCACCCTCCCATGCATGGTTTTCTTGATAGGTTTGTGTGTTTTGTAGGGTACCAGCGTTAAACGACCGCCATGATTCACAGTCACTATTCATTAAAGGAGCAGGGTAAAACTCTATAAAACCTTCCCAGAGCCATTAAAACACAGATTTCACAGATAGAGGCAATCATGGAGCAGCAAAGAGTATCACTAAAAAGTATAGATTTTAAGGCTTGTAATTGAAGATTTTGAGCCTTAACCTAACCTTTTAAAGGAAAGGTACCAGATCAAAGACCCCGTGGATCACTCAGAAGGTCCAACACACAGAAAACCATATCATCAGGGTTTTTACATCAACATAATGTCTCCTCCCAAGAAAGGACATAGTACTCATTACTGTTTTAGTCTACATTGTGTGAATGAGAAGTTTTCCAGCCCTAACAACAGTCCTATGCTACAAGAAGCATTTGTTACATGGTATGACAGACCTGAAATCATTGATTTTCCTTTGTTCAGTTCATTAGATTTTTGTAGAGGTACTACAACAAGTAAATCAAAGTCATACCTGGAGTAAATTGCAGCCTGACGAAGACCACTGTTTCATCCAAAGAGTACTGAAGATAAATGCCCAGAATTTAAAACAGAATGGGGCCTCGACCCTCTTCCTCTTCTAAGTTTTAATGTTGCATTTAGTTTTCACCTACCTCCTCTGCCTCTCTTTCAGCTATAAAATTCATGAAGAAACTCATTGTAAGTTGTTGATCGGATATCGGTGTATTGCAAGTTGTTTCTCTTGAGACATGTTCTCTGTGTAAAGTTGTAAGATAGGCTGAGGAAGATGTTTTCAGACTGAATATTCAAGCTATTGGTAATGTTGTACTTGACTGGTGTTGCTCTTTAATATGACAAGCACTTTTCTTTGGATCCTGATTTAAAGCAGCGGTGATGTTTTTCTGTCTTTGTCTATGTTTTCCTTTTAGTTCATTACATTTCATTTCTTCTGGCACGCATCAGAAATCTGGCATAGGATTTACCCTGGTTAGGTACCCTATGTTTTTTCTCTCCCTGCCTTCAATGTTTTATGTTGTATATGTTATCTGAGGATTGATTTCAAGCTAATTTAACCAGTTTAGTTGTCAAATATATTTCTAGCTGATGTATGAATTAATGAATCTGTTCTTAGATGTTCTTGCTAGGCTTTTATTGAATGAATTGGGATACTGGGAGTCTATAACTCTGTCTCTTCCTCACTAGGATCCTTTTCAATTAATTGAACCTATCTAAGATCCCTCGAGCTAGATGCCAAAGCATTGAGAGTTCAAAGTCTCTCTCTGATCTCAGGTTTTCACCTTTGTGTTGAAATCTTTAATGTTTCCTTGTCTGAAGAGTTAGCCTTTAGGTTTGGGATCACAGGTTTTCCAATGGCATGTCATGTCCCTGGATCTGATTTCTGAAGGTCACCTTGGAGGTTTCCTTGCTTTCACCTTCTCTCTTACCATTTCATGCCACACTATCATCTTTAAGATCCAATGCTTTAGATGACTAGCCCAACTGAAAGCCTGCATATTGAATAGCAAGTAAACCCTTTCCTGACTCCATTTCCCAATGGTCCTGATTGTTCCCTAAATCATCCCTCCTTTGCCTAAAATCCTCTTTGCTCATCTGTGTCTTATATTTAACCCTTCTTTCCTGATTCCCAACAACCAAACAAACAATAAAACAAACAAACCCTGTGCCTATAACTAGCCTAAAATCTTAACTTTGAGCTACAAATACATAAAACCTTTGCTTATATAGAGAGATCCCTCTCTAGACCCAGGAGGGCTAGATCCTAAGGTTTGAAAGTGGTTCTGATGGTTTGCATCATCGGTTCTATTTTCTACCAGACTTATGAGAAGTTGAAATAAGTTTGTTTAGCCTTCAATCTTCTGGTCCTGTTCACCCTGTCTTGAACCGCTTAGCACCAACATAGGTATTTTTTGAGGTGAAAATGGCTGTCATTTATGCTACTACCCTGATGAACATCTCTAGAGATCCCAACATTATTGAGAATGTATTCATTGGAGCTTAATGTTCCCCTGAAGAGATTCAGACCTACACTGATCTCTTTTGAGAATTTTGGGATGTGTTTTCTTGGTCTTATGAGGAAATGCCTAGTATAGATCCATCTATTATCCAACATGAGATCAAGACCTATGTGAATGCTAAACCTGTTCGGTAGAAGCATTTTCCGATCCACCCTAGGAAGGTTGCAGCTATCAAAGTCGAGGTTGAGAAACTGCTAAAGGTGGGTTTCATATACCCTGTTCCATTAACTGAGTGGGTTTCGAATCTATTTCTAGTTGACAGGAAACAAGGAACGATCTAAATTTGCATAGATTTCAAGGATCTGAATAAGGCACGTCCTAAATATAATTACCCCACACCATTTATAGATCATATTATCGATGAGTGTGTGGATAATGAAATTTTCTCTTTCATGGGAAGTTTCTTGGGATATAACCAGATCACTATCCGTCTTGAAGATCAGCATAAGACTGCTTTTATCTTCCCCTGGGGTATGTTTGGTTACAAAAATATGCATTTTGGCCTCAGAAATGTTGGAGCTACCTTTCAGTGGGCTATGTCTTATGCCTTCCACAACATCAAGCATATTATTGAAGTGTATTTGGATGATTTAGCTACTCGTTATTGTAAGAGAATTGATCATCCTTCACAACTTCGTCAAGATTTTTAATGATGTCATTATTATAAAATTCGGTTGAACCCTAATAAGTGAATTTTCGCTGTCACATCCGATCGGTTGTTGGATTTCATCATGTATATGGAAGGGATTTAGGTAGATCCCTTCAAGGTTGAGGCAATACTTCAGTTGCCTCTCCTGTCTTCAATCCGACTTCAAAGTCTATAAGGAAAAGCCAATTTCTTACGGATATTTATCGTGAATTATGTCGAGATTACAAAGGGATTTATGAGGTTGTTAAAGAAAGGAGTTCCATTTTTCTGGGATGACTTTGCTTAGAACTCATTTGATTCTTTGAAAAAATCATTGACCTTTGCTCCATTACTAAGTCCACCTAATTATAGCAGAGATTTCCTCTTGTATCTCACTCCAACAGAATCTACCATTGGTATGGTTCTGGTTTAGGAAGATGATGTTGTTTGTGAGAATGTTGCATACTACCTTATTTGAGGCTTGGTGGGTCCTGAACTCTGATATTATCCAATTGAAAAACTATCTTTGGCATCTGTCCTTGCTATCCAGTGGCTCATGCATTATATCCTTCTTCGAAAAAATTATGTTTTGGTGGCAGTTAATCCATTTCAATTTTTTCTTAGTAGGCTACTAATTAGGGGAAAATACAATTGATGGATTGTCATTTTTCAAGAGTTTGATCTCCAATTCTTGTCTGCCAAATCCAAGAAGTCTTTGGTATTTTCGGAGTTGATTTCTAAGTTTCCCTGTGGAGAAGAGATTATTTATGAAGATTCGTTCCCTGATGAACATCTTTTCCTCGTTTCTTCACAAGATCCTTCATATGGAGATCTCATTGTCTATCTTCAGACTGAAAATTTTCCCCTCTCTTTTTTGAAAGATGAGCGTCGAAAGTTGTGTCACTTGGAAAAAAATCATTTGATTATTGGTGACACTCTATAACCTCGCGAGGTCGATTCGATCCTTAGATGCTTCTTAATTCTCGAAGAAGCTAAGGTTGTGCTGAATGATTGCCACAATGGAGCTTATGGTGGTCATTTATCGGGGTTTGCTACAGCCCAAAAAATCTTGCATGCAGGATACTTTTTACCCTTGATTTTCAAATATTGTGTTGAGGCAGTAAAAAAGTGTCATCCTTGTCAAGTCTATACTCAGAAGATGCACGCTCATCCAACTCCGCTCTTTCCTATTATCACTGTCGATCCATTCACAAAGTGGGTTATCGATTATACTAATTGTAACCCACCTTCGACTAAGGTTCATAAGTACATTATTGTAGCAGTAGACTACATTACGAAGTGGGATGAGGCTATGCCTACTTCTGTGAATGATGGTGAGACAACAACCCTGTTTCTATTCAACCAATTCATTTATCGCTTTGGTATCCCAAAATAGATTGTCACTGACCATGGAAATCATTTTCAAAAAAGTATGATGGCTGAATTTTCTCTCAAATTGGGTTTTCGAAAGGAACATTCATCTCCTTATTATCCTCAGGCCAATGGGAAAGCTAAAGCTGTTAACAAGTCCTTGAAGACTATCCTTCAACAGAAAATTGATAAAGCCAGATCCAATTGGCATGTCATGTTGTACCTGTTCGGTCCCTTTAATTTGTCAGATTGGTAAGACCAAATAAACAAGGGTAACATCAAACCAACTTTGGATTCCTACGACCTAGCTTTCCTAGACTCAAAGAGGGCTCTCTCTATATTTGTATAAAAGATCTAACTTGATTGATTTAGGATGCTGATTTTAGGCTAGTTAAAATGATAGAGATTGTTTTTTTTGTTTTTTTTGGTTGGGTTGCTTGTTAAGAAGAACATATAGAATAAGAGAAATTCAAACCATTGGGCTATAGAGTCGGTGAAAGGTTTGAAGAGTACAACAACAAATCAAGGGTGTTCCACAAGGCATGTTAAAAAATCCAAATGGATCTTGATAGATTATGTGGGTGTGAAATGAACATTAAGTTGTGAGTTAATTAGCTTAAAGGGAAATTAAGAATCCTTTAACATGTACTAGAACAATAAGAGTATTTAAGATTACTATTTTTAAGAAAGAACCAAAGGATAGGGCATACCATATACTTCTTTGGCCAGACTTTACCATGTAAACTTTAAGACAACAATCCAACAAATCCTAGAGAGCAAGGAACTCCTAAATTCTCTATCTATTCACTTTCAGACAAATAAAACATTTAAGATAACAATTTAGTAATGATTAAAGAGTAGGGAACTAATAGTTTCTTAAATAAAACTTCAAATACCTTTAAATTGACTGTTTAGGATAGACTAAAGGATAGGGAAAACCATAAAAAATTTTAGCCAAACCCTGGTAAGTGAACTTCAAAGAAAGTCTTGAGAACAACATTTCAAGTAGAACCAAAGGATAGGTCAAAACATAAACTTCTTTGGCTGGACTCTACTGAGTTAATCTCAATAAAAAAAAATAGGTGGAAATGGAGACCAAGGAACTCCTAAGTTCTCCAATCAAACCCAGTAGAGGAAAAAATTTAAACAACAAAAAGCAAACAGAATCAAGGTGCCTCTAACAACATATCTTAACCTAAATTTTCTACTCTATTATAAGAGAAATTTATGTACAAATGGAAAACAAAATGAAACCATTACAAGATCAAAATAACATCACCATTTAACCAAGTTCATGAATCATGTGAATATGCTTGTTCCATTGATATCCAATCCAAAACAGTTACAAAGCTTCAAAGCCAACTTCTTTACAACTCAAAGTCTATGAGGTATTCAGCTCAATAACAAACCAAAAAAAAAAACATGAAGCATAGATGCAGTATTTATCTAGAAAATGAGGAGGTGATCCCAAGCTAGGGTTTCATATGTCATTTATTACAGAGTTAAATGCATTTTTGACCTTTGAGACCATGCAAGGCCCAAGGCAAAATATCTGAAAGTGACTCTCTATAATAATAAGTCCTAACTTCATTGTTTCATATAACTTTGGAAATATTTGACTTCTAAGGCTTTTTAATAATTTTTGAAATAAATGTTGGTGTCTTCATTCAACTCCTGGCAAGGATGCAACACCAAGTTACAAGGGCGCAGCGCCATGACAAGAAAAATGGCTTGTCTTGTAGCCAACTTTTGGAGGCCTTCACGATGTCAAAATGAGCTCCATGATAGCTCATTGGAAAGCTCTCTAAGTCTAGTTTCCAAATACGCTTTCACTTTCCAAAATGGTGCCAATATTCCTTATCAAAAACCTATTCTCCCAATACTGGTAAATGTGCAGTGCCAAGGTCAAAAATAGTGCAGAAACATGACTTTTGATGGTTTTTGGCCTTTTTGAGGGACCGTTTTTGCTCCACATCTCCTGAAACTTTTTGAGGTTGATGTAATTGTCATTAGGAACATTAATATGCTAAACATTTTCCATTTGGATGGCCCAAAAAAGAGCGCAACGCCAGTGGTGCTGCGTGTTTGGCACATTTTCTGCGTGCTAAACTATCAAAAAATAAAAATGTGCACAAAAGTGCCAAATATGGAATTTTTCTTGCTGATCAAGGTTTGAAGGCCTGGAGAGACACCTTCGCAAGTAAATTTATCTAGGCATATTTCTCTTGGATTATCAGTCTTGAGTTGTTATGGTCATCTAGGTCATCCAAGTCCACCAACTCAAACTCTCTCTCTTTTGCTCATGATGAAGTTCTTCCTCTTCTTCCATGTTTCAGTTGTGTTTTGGGAAAAAACTTTGGGAAGTAGGGGAAGGGAAAGGGAGTAGGATAGTGGGGTTAGGGAGTTGGGATGGCTAAGGGAAAATTTAAAGAAGTAGGGAAGGGAGTAAGGGAGTTGTGGGAAGTGATGGGAGAGCAAAAGGCTCAGGGATATAGGTTAGGAAATAAAATTATAGGGATTTTGTTTAGGTAGCTGGGAAATTCCACCTAAATTTATGGTTTTGGGAATAGAGCTAGGGAAAAGGTATTGGAGGAGTGTAAGGGAAAGGGAAGTGTCTAGGGAAACAATTTTAGGCATGTAGTGGTGATAATTAGGATTTCTTAGCTCAACACTTGTGATGGTAAATGAACAGAGTTTATGCCATAAAATTGCAATTGTGAAATGAGAGGAGGGCATAAATGGCTGTCATTTACTTGTTTAGAGCTAAGGATACCTTGAATTGCAGGTGGAGGACTTTGGAAAAGTTTGGAGAAGATTTTAACTCATTTGGGTTGATAGATAACTCCACAACCTTCTCTCGCTAGGCGCACAATGCTAGTGGTAAGCATGCAACACTTCTGAAAATGTGCAGTGCCAGTCTCCAGGCATGCAGTGCCTTCACAAATCACGTTGGAATCTTCTGGCAAGGGCACAATGCCACTGGGCAAGCGCCAGTGCAAACATGAACCGCCAAGTAGGAAACATCCTTTGAACGCGCAGTGCCATTCCTGCACCTTTTTGCAGAAAAAATTTGGAGGCCTTCCCAGTGTCCAAATTGGGCCCATGATATCTCGTTTGGAGTTCATTTGCCTTGTCAAAAGTTGATTTTCCCAATACTAGTCAAAAAATGCTGAATGAAGGTGCAGAAATGCAGAGTGCTGGTCCAGGCAAGTTTTGGAGGCCTTTCTTAACTCCAAATTGAGCTCATGAGAGATCATAGGAAATCTCTCTCTGTCTAGTTTTCATTGGACTCATCAAGAAATTCATTTGGACACTACAGCTAAGAGAAAACTTTATTTTCCCAAGGTCACTCCAAAAATACAACAATTCTCTCGTGGCACCTATATTTTTGACATTTCTATAAAACCATGACACCTGTGTAAAAACTGAAGGAGCTTTTTCTTTATTGACCCATGAGGGACAAAAAAATCTCTCACTTTTTTTAATTTCATCTCTGTTTCGTCAAAAACATAATTTGATGCGAAACTGGCCCTATGAGTGGCAAATGACTTGATTCTTGGAATGATTTCTTAAAAAATTATGGAGACATGATATTATGAGTTGGAATGGCCTCATACTTACTGAGATGACCTACCTTATTGATATTTTTCTCATATTCCTCTTTTTCACAGCAAACCCTAGCTTAGTGGGAGAGGAAATTAGGGTTTAGTGCTTGTGAACAATGATGACTTAGGCACCCTTAGGAAAAGACAACTCCCTTCGACATTTGATCAATTGTTGAAGTAGACACTTTTTGCTTTGTGGGTTGCTAAAATCATGGAATTGGCTTTTATTTTTCTCATTGAGGCTTGATGTGTTCACTTTGACAGCTTTAGGATTTCATTATTACGTATAGTAGAATCTTCAAAATCTTCTGTAGTTTCCACCATAAAATTCAACTCATCTTTTCCACCTTGTCTGACCACCTTTTTCAAATCCCTAAGTGCCTGTATTTCTTTAAAGTAATCATTAGTGTTGTATTCTAATTTCTCTATAGCCCTTTCAAGTTCATCCATTTCTGTCCAGTTCACTTTACCTTTTTTCCATATTCCATCAATATTTTCTGATAGACTTTCTTCATGTTTTGCCTTGTGTGCTTCCTCCATGTCATATTCCTGTAAGTAATCACTATCTTGGCACTCAAATGAATTATCAAGTTTTTGGGTGTGGAGCCTAATTATCTTGTTTATTTTGTATCACAGCGTTGGACCCCTGTACCTTAATGGGGTGGCAACACCGGCCGTAATTGTATGCTACCTGGGGGGTCTTGTATAAGAATCACTTGTAGGAAAAGAAATCGGAAAAGGAAAACAAAGAATAAACAGTTCTTAATGAGATCACAGAAAAAGTAAAGGTGCTTGAAAATAATAATAATCAACATCCACAACAACAAAAACCACCACAACATCAACAGGGACCTCAAACACATGAAAGTGGTGTCAAAAGATCTACTAGGATAAGTAGACCCCCTGAACGATACTCTCCTTCATTATATTATTTATTGTTGAATGATTCTGGTGAACTCGAATTTTATGAAGAAGAAATGCAAGTTGAAACCAGGAAGAAGTGGGAGCTATCCATGGAAGAAGAGATGGACTCCTTAATGCATAACCAGACTTGGGACTTAGTTAGGTTGACTGTAGGTAAAAAAAAATTGCAGAATAAATGGGTTTATAGGATGAACGGAGAAGATGGAGGAAAACAAAGGTACAAAGCTAGACTTGTGGTGAAGAAGTTTGCACAAAAGAAATGTATTTATTTTGATGAAATATTTTCTCCTGTTGTTAAGATGACTTCAATCAGAACTACTTTAAGTCTTGTAGCAGCGAAATATTTGTATCTTGAATAGTTAGATGTAAAGACAACATTTTTCAATGGAGATTTGGAGGAAGAGATCTATATGCAGCAACTAGAAGGATATGAGGTCAAAGGGAAGGAAAAATTAGTGTGCAAGATAAATAAGAGCTTGTATGGCTTAAAACAGGCTCCAAGGCAGTGGTATCTAAAATTTGACAAGTTTATGTCTAAACAAGGTTATACTAGATGTCACTCTGATCATTGTGTTTATCTGAAAAGAAAAATGATGGAAGCTATATTATATTGTTATTGTATGTAGATGACATGCTCATTGTAGGGTCTAACATGCAGTAAATAAATTTTCTCTAAGAAAATTGGCAAATTCATTTGCAATGAAGAATTTGGGAGCTGCAAAACAAATCCTTGGTATGAGAATAACTAGAGACAGGAAAAATAAAAAATTAACACTATCTCAGAATGAGTACATACAAAAGGTGTTGAAAAGAATTAATATGAAGAATTCAAAACCAGTTAGTACACCTTTTTCTAGCCATTTCAAAATTAGTAAGGAGATGTACCCCAAGACCCAAGACAAAATGGACTATATGTCTAAAGTTCCATATGCATCAAAAGTTGGAAGCTTAATTTTATGCAATGGTCTGCACAAGGCCTGATATTTCACATGCAATGGGAGTTGTAAGCAGATACATGAAAAATCCAGGAAAAGAACATTGGATGGTAGTGAAATGGATTCTGAGATATTTGAGAGGTACCACAAATCAAGCATTATGCTTTGATGGTTCAAACATTTCTCTATAGTGATATGTTGATGCTGATATGGCAGGTGACAAAGATAACTAGAGGATCACTACAGGGTATGTATTTACTGTAGGTGGAACAACTGTTAGTTGGGTTTCAAAAATTGAAAGTGGTGTTGCACTTTCAACAACAGAAGTAGAGTATGTTGCTGCTACAGAGGAAAGTAAAGAAATGAATTGGTTACAAATGTTTATGGATGAATTGTGTAAGAAGCATGATATAGGCATATTATAAAATGATAGCCAAAGTGCCATTCATCTTGCAAAGAACTCAGCATTTCATTCTAGACTAAAAAAATATAGCTCAAGTACCATTTCATATGGTCAGTATTGGAAGATGGATAGTTGAAGCTGGAAAAGATACACACTAGCCAAAATCCTGTAGATATGCTAACAAAAGTCGTAACTAGGGAGAAAATGAGAGTATGCTCAGTTTCAATTGGTCTTCAAGTATGATGATGAAGATGAGAAACAACAGGCCCAAAGTGGAGTCATTGTCCAACAAATGAAGTAGCGGTGGAGTTGCTACAATCAGTCTCCAAGTGGGAGATTGTTGGGTGTGGAGCCTGATTATCTTGTTTATTTTGTATCACAGCGTTGGACCCCTGTACCTTAATGGGGCAGAAAAATCGTCGTAATTGTACGCTTCCTAGGGGGTCCAGGGGGGGTGACTACACCCTTGAAGCTAAAAACATATGTAAAATTTCCTTGTAAAAGTATAGTAATTTCTAGTCAATCTGGGCTGTTCATTAGGCAGATGATCCCACAGTAGAAGTTATGTTTAGTTTAGGGTTTTTTTCCCTAGAAGGCAACCCCTTGCTTGTATGAGGGTATTTTATTGAGGCTGTGTATGGGATGTGTATTCTCAGAGCGAGAAAAATATAGGGAGACTGTGAGAAAAAAAAAAGGATATTACAACGGATCTGATGTAGGTTGTGTCTCTTCATTTTGCTGGATAATGGAAAAGAAGGACTGGTTGTTTAGGGTGGACGTAGCCCAAACTTGGTGAACCACGTATATATGTTTCTCTCTCTAGTTTTATTTGTTTCTTGTGTTTGTGTTTCTGTATATATATTTTATGTGTTGAATTTCTCTGTAATATATAATTTTCTAACACAAGTTTATAACCTATGTCATCTATAAGACCAAAATTTTCCCCTTTCCCTTGCTTTAAATTGTTTTCATTCAGGAGTAGACAGTCTACATCATTAGTAATTTGTGTTGATAAATATTCCAACACCTCTACAGAAGTGCCAAACTTTGTCCCATTTTTCTCTCTTGTAGGTTCTAAACTGAGAAGATAATCCTCCTTGGAATTTTTAGGTCCTTCTTGAATAACCATGTCTCGACATTCTAAGACATCTCAGCCAGATTCTAGCAAAGGAAAAGAAGTGCCTGAAATATCTAAGGATTTTGGGGAGCCAGAAAGATGCTTATCATAATCATGTTGTATTGAAGATCAAAAATCCAATGTACTTGACTTATCTAAAGAGCCTACAGAGATAGTTTCGAGACCATCAATGCTTGAGGAACCTGGGGACCATGGGAAAATAGGTTTTAGGTAGGAAAGAAGGATGAAAATGAGAGGTATAAGCTCATAATGTGTCTTTTAGGAGCAATAGGATGACTTTGAGATGACAAATTGATAGATATGGGAAAAGTATTTATGAAGGTAATGAAGGTAGTGAGATTTCTAAAGATAGTTGATAGGCAAAGAATGTTATCTTTAGCTGATTGTAATAAATCCATAGTCACCTAATGAATCTGTAGAATACAGGAGGATAACAGTGGTTCCAGCTAGGGAGGGAAGCTCCTTTAGGAGGTGTCAAGAACCTCAGAGTTCAAATTTCTGGGATTTTTTGCAGATCAATGCCTTGATTGTGCTTGGCAGATTTCCTCCTTCTTCAATTGTTGATTTGCTACTTTTCTTTGAAGTTGTGATCTTAAAATATTTTCTTCAACATCAAGTTTACCTACCCATCATACTTTTCCTAGCATTTTTTCTTCATTTGGGTGCATGTAAACCGACAAACCCTGGACATCATTTTTTCTTTTGAAAGAACAAATTATCTATTTCTACCCTTATATCATCAAAAGGCTTAGATTAGACTAATGAGCTCTTTTATTCTCTACCTAATCTATTTATTTGTCAAGATTAAATAGTTTGACAGATTTTCATTCTCTAATTTATCAAAATAATATTTAAAACATGAACAAATCAAGGTTAAGCGGTTTAATTTGTCATGAGCTATGGCATTTTGGACAAGCTGCACATAGATTTTATTTTTGCATAAAGTAAAAAAAAACTAAGGGCTATAATTTGGAATTTTTCATTCATCCCTCTCTTTTCTCTTTGGTTCAGATTTGAGCTTTGGGAACCAATATCTTTTTCTAACCTACTCTACTGATAAGCCAAGTTTAAATATTTTGGCAAAGCTTCATTTCTAACTTATTAGTAATCAATTTAAATTTGTTCAACCATGATTAAGTTGTATGGCTAAACAATGTTTCATCAAAAAGTACTGGAATTTGGACTTGCACACTTTCAAAAATATTCTTTTTTGGTATGGGGTTTTACCTTTTCTTTGATCTACCTTCTTTTCTCCTTTTTTTGTTCTTTTTCTTTCTTTTAGTCAAAACAATCTAAAACTAAAACTGGAAAGATGCTCATAGTACTGAGCTTATTTTCACCTATCTATCCTAATCTAAATTATATATGATATATACATTAGGTGAACTATATTTTCCAATACAACCAATCAAGTAAGTGAATACATGATTGATTTTCATTCAGCCCTTTAGGTATGCTGAAAAAACAAAAAGGCCACTCCCATCTTAATTGTTTTTGAACAGTAGTGCTTAAAATTTTCTTTAAACCCTGCATCAAACCACTCTTGACATTTCTTGCTTCTTTTTTAGATGTTTCCAATAAACTATAAAAGGGATCTTTGAACAATATATGGCCTAGAGTATTTGGGAAATAAGCTTCATCTAGGACTATTCCTTGCTCCACTTTGGTGTGCTTGGGATTCTTTTGAGAAAGAAGCTCCACCTCTTCTTCATGATCATCTGTCTCGGCAACCTCATTATATATTGTTGTGTTTCCTGTGAACAACCCTAGTATACCTTGATTTAATGGGATGAATTATGTCTAAAGGCCCGTATTATGAGCATTCTATGGTAATAGGTCTTCTAGAGAAGGCAGTACAATGTCAGTATCAATCTGTTCTATAGTATTTGTATGAGAAAATGCATTAGTGGATAGGTCAACAATGGAATAAATAGAAATATCTTCTTTACATAAAAATTTGGAGCCTAGTTGTATGTTTAGGATCTGATTGATTTCTTATTCAGTTAAAAGAGGAGGCATTTTTCACTTTCTTTCGACAGAAACCTAGTTTCCTTGTTTTTCTTGTGAGGGTTGGTCATAAGGTTGAAGGTATTAGTGAGCCTCACATAGAAGAGATGGTGAATCATTACTTGTCTCTTCAGATAGATCCTGCAAATTTTCTTCGATTCCCTGATTGATTTCATCCTCGACCAACTTCTCTTGGTTGTTATGACAGTTAACTTGAGTATGAAATTCATGAATTTTCTCTAATAGATCTTCAGGATGCCAATTTCCCAAATCTTCATCAATTTTTACAAGGTATTGTATGATATCTTCATATTTATCACACCAATTTTTAGCTAATGATAAATATGAACAATTTTCTTTATAATTATCATAAAATACCTTGTGGAAATACTTTAAAGAAAACAAACTACTAGGGTCCAGGCCTTCATACCATTCCCTTTCCTTACCTTCTAATGTCACCATTAACATTTCCATGAGGCAGTCCTCATGCCATTCAAATTTTAACCTCCATGTATGTATATGAAATTTGATGAGATGTAACAAGGGGTCATCAAACTTTTTATCTTGAAACATAGGCAGGTTTTGTCCCAATTTATTTGAGGCATTTTGTGGGGGAATCCAAGAATGTGATCTCTATTCATTGGAGCATATTTGCGTTGTATCGTTGGATTCATCTTTGTCAATTAGTTAGAGGAAAGGGCTACTGCATATTTATAACCAATCTAGATTCTTCTACAAGTGGATTCTTTAGGTCTATTGAAAGTTTTGGAGATGCCAGGTGGAAGATTTCAAATTTTTAAGGTAGGTTGTTTTCCACCATCAGCAATTGGATACCAATATTGAGATATTTTTGGATTTTCTGAGTTATTTATATAACACTAAGATTTTCAATGAGTGTCCCCAACGGAGTTGCCATTATATTAGGTCCCTGTAATTTGTCATATTGGTAAGACCAAATAAATAAGGGTAACATCAAACCAACTTTGGATTCCTATGACTTAGCCTTCCTGGAATCAGAGAGGGGTCTCTCTATATTTGTATAAAATATTTAACTTGATTGAATTAGGATAATGATTTTAGGCTAGTTAAAATGATAGGGATTATTTGTTTTATTTGGTTTGGTTGGGTTTCTTGTTAAGAATAATAGATAGAGTAAGAGAAATTCAAACCATTGGGCTATGGAGTCCGTGAAAGGTTTGAAGAGTACAACAACAAATTAAGGGTGTTCCACAAGGCATTTTAACAAAGCCAAATGGATCTTAATAGCTTATGTGGGCGTGAAATGAACATTAAGTTGTGAGTTTAGTAGCTTAAAAGGAAATTAAGAATTTTTTAACATGTACTAGAACAAGAAGATTATTTAAGACTACTATTTTTAAGAAAGAACCAAAGGACAAGGCATACCATAAAATTCTTTGGCCAGACTTTACCAAGTAAAATTTAAGACAACAATCCAACAAATCCTAGAGAGTAGGGAACTCCTAAATTATCTAGATATTCACTTTCAGAAAAATAAAACATTTAAGATAAAAATTTAGTAATGATTAAAGAGAAGGGAACTCCTAATTTCTTCAATCAGACTTCGAAGACCTTTAAAGTGACTGTTCAGGATAGACCAAAGGATAGGGAAAACCATAAACTTCTTTAGCCAAACCCTAGTAAGTGAACTTCAAAGAAAGTCTTGAGAAAAATATTTCAAGCAGAACCGAAGGACAGGGCAAACCATAAACTTCTTTGGTTGGAATCTACTGAGTTAATCTCAAGGAAAAAAACTAGGTAGAAATGGAGAGTAGGGAACTCCTAAGTTCTCCAATCAGACCCAAGAGAGGAAAACATTTAAACAACAGAAAGCAGACAGAATTAAGGTGCCTCTAACAGCATATGTTAACCTAAATTTTATGTTCTGTTATAAGAGAATTTGATTTAAAAAATGGAAAACAAGAGGAAACCATTACAAGATCAAAATAACATTACCATTTAACCAAGTTCATGAATCTTGTGAATATGCTTGTTCCATTGATATCCAGTCCAAAACAGTTACAAAGCTTCAAAGACAACTTATTTACAACTCAAAATATATGAGGTATTCAGCGCAAAAACCAACCAAAAAAAAAAATGAAGCATACATGCAGTATTTATCTGGAAAATGAGGAGGTGATCCCAAGCTAGGGTTTCAGATGTCATTTATTACAGAGTTAAATGCATTTTTGACCTTTGAGACCATGCAAGGCCCAAGGAAAAATATCTGAAAGTGACTCACTATAATAATAACCCCTAACTTCATTGTTTGAGCTAAATTTGGAGATATTTGAATTTTAAGGCTTTTTAATAACTTTTTCAATAAGTGCTGGTGTCTTCATTCAACTCTTGGCGAGGGCGGAGTGCCATGACAGAAAAAATGGCCTATATTGCAACCAAATTTTGGATTCCTTCCTGATGTCCAAATGAGCTCCATGATAGCTCATTGGAAAGCTCTCTGAGTATAGTTTCCAAGTATACTTTCAATTTCCAAAATGGTGCCCATCTACCCTATCAAATGGATGCTCTCCCAAGACTGGTAAACGAGCAACACCAAGGTAAAAAATAGGGCAAAAACATGATGTTTTGATGGTTTTTGGCATTTTTGAGGGATTAGTTTTGCTCCAAATCTCCTGAAATTTTTTGAGGTTGATGTACTTGTCATTAGAAACGTGAATATGCTGACCATTTGCCATTTGAATGGCCCCAAAAGAGTGCAGCACCAGTGGAACTGCGCATTCGGCACATTTTCTGCATGCTAAACTGCCAAAAAATAAAATTGTCCAAAAAAGTGCCAAAATTGGAATTTTAATTGCTGATCAAGGTTTGGAGGCCTGGAGAGACACCTCAGCAAGAAAATTTATCTTCCCCTTCCCCTTTTTCTTGGCTAGGGTTTTCTTCAATTTGTTCTTCAACTGCCTGATCTGGGCATCTTTCTCTTGGATGAACAGACTTGAGTTGTCATGGTCATCTAGGTCATCTAAGTCCACCAAGTAAAACTCTCTTGCTCTTGCTCATGATGAAGGTACTCCTCTTATTCCATGTTTTAGTTGTGTTTTGGGAAAAACCCTTGGGAAGAAGGAGAAGGGAAAGGGAGTAGGATAGTGGGGTTAGGGAGTTGGGATGGCTAAGGGAAAATTTAGAGAATTAGGCAAGTGAGTTAGGGAGTTGTGGGAAGTGATGGGAGAGAAAAAGGCTTAGGGAGATAGGTTAGGAAATAAAATTACAGGGATTTTGTTTAGGTAGCTGGGAAATGCCACCTAGATTTAGGGTTTTGTGAATAGAGCTAGGCAAAAGGGATTGGAGGAGTGTAAGGGAAATGGAAGTGTCTAGGGAGTGAATTAGGGTGTAAGGAAGGAAGAAATAGGGTCTAGGGAAACAATTTTAGACATGTAGTGGTGATAATTAGGGTTTCTTAGCTGAACACTTGTGATGGTAAATGAAGAGAGTTTATTCCATAAAATTTCAATTGTGAAATGAGAGGAGGGCATAAAAGGGTGTCACTTACTTGTTTGGAGGTGAGGAAACCTTGAATTTCAGGTTGGAGGACTTTGGAAAAGTTTGGAGAAGATTTTAACTCATTTGGGTTGATAGATAACTCCACAACCTTCTCTGGCTAGGCGCGTAGCGCTTCTGCAAACACACAACACTTCTACAAATGTGAAGCACCAGTCTCCAAGCATGTAGTGCCTTCAAAAATCACGTTGAAAACTTCTAGCAAGGGTGCAGTGCCAAGTAGGTAGCATCCTCTAAACGTGCATCGCCATTCTTTCAACTTTTTGGAGAAAACCTTTGGAGGCCTTCACGGTGTCCAAATTAGGCCCAGGATAGCTTGTTGGAAATATTATCCTATATAATTTGAACATCTACCTTTAGTTTTTTGTTTGGATTTCATTTGCATTGTAAAAGTTTATTTTCCTAAGAATGGTCAAAAAGTGTTGAATGCAGGTGCAAAAATGTAGAGTGTTGGTGCATGCAAGATTTGGAGGCCTTCCTCAACTCCATATTGAGCTCATGATAGCTCATTGGAAATATCTCTCTGTCTAGTTTTCATTTGACTCATATAAAAGTTTTTTGGACAATAAAGCTATGAGAAAACTTTATTTTCGCAATATCACGCCAGAAATGTGAAAATTCTCCCGTGGCACCTATATTTTTGACATTGCTCTAAAACCATGACACATGTGTAAACAATAAAGGATTTTTTTTCTTTATTGACCTATGAGGGACAAAAAACTTTCTCAATTTTGTTAATTTCATATTTGTTTTGTCAGAAACATAGTTTTAAGCGAATATGGCCCTATGAGTGGCAAATGACTTGATTCTTGGAATGGTTTCTTAAAAAATTATGGAGACATGATCTTATGAGTTGGAATGGCCTCATAATTACTAAGATGACCTACATTGTGGCTCTTCTGCTCATATGCCTCTTTTTCACAGCAAACCCTAGCTCAGTGGGAGAGAAAATTAGGGTTTAGTGCTTATGAACAATGATGACTTGGGCACCCTTGGGAAAAGACAACTCCCTTTGACATTTGATCAATTGTTGAAGTAGACAATTTTTGCTTTGTAGGTTGCTGAAATCATGGAATATGCTTTTCTTTTGCTCATTGAGGCTTGAAATGCTCACTTTGAAAGCTTTAGGATTTAATTATTACATATAGTAGCATCTTCAAAATATTTTTTAGTTTCCACCATAAAATTCAACTCATCTTTTCCACCTTCTCTGGCCACCTTTTTCAAATCCCTAAGTGCGTGCAGTTCTTTACAGAAATCATCAGTGTTGTCTTCTAATTTCTCTATAGGCCTTTCAAGTTCATTCATTTATGTCCAGTTCACCTTACCTTTGTTCCATATTGCATCGATATTTTTTGATATAATTTCTTCATGTTTGGCCTTGTGTGCTTCCTCCATGTTATCTTCCTACAAGTAATCACTTTTTGGCACTCAAATGAACTATCAATTTCATAACCCGTGTCATATATAAGACCGAGGTTTACCCCTTTCCCTTGATGTAAATTGTTTTTATTCAGGAGTAGACAGTTTAAATAATCAGTACTTTCTGCTGATAAATATTCCAACACCTCTACAGAAGTGCCAAAATTTGTCCCATTTTTCTCTCTTGCAGGTTTTGAACTGAGAAGATAATCCTCCTTGGAAATTTTAGGTCCTTCTTGAATAACCGTGTCTCAACATTCGATGACATCTGAGCCAGATTCTAGCAAAGGAAAATCAGTTCCTGAAACATCTAGGGATTTTGGGGAGCCAAAAATATTCTTATCATAATCATGTTGTATTGAAGATCCAAAATCCAATGTACTTGACTTATCTAAAGAGCCTACATAGATAGTTTTGAGACCATCAATTCTTGAAGAACTTGGGGAACATGGGAAAAGAGGCTTTAGGTAGGAAATAAGGATGAAAATGAGAGGTATAAGCCCATAATGAGTCTTTTAAGAGTAACAGGGTGACTTTGAGATGGAAAACTGATAGATAGGGGAAAAGGTTTTATGAAGGTAATGAAGGCGGTGAGATTTCTAAAGATAGCTGATAGGAAAAGAATGCTATCTTTAGTTGATTGTAATAAATCCATAATCACCTAGTGAATCTGTAGAATACAGGAGGATAAAAATACCCTGCACTTTGGGCATACCAGATGTTTGGTCAATTTAGTGTATCCTAAATTGCTACATTAATTTATCAATCCGGGATTCGTAAGCTGATGAAGTGTGGCGCACTATATGTGCAAGATAACCTATCTCTTACTTTTTGTCGGTTTTGGATTTTTATGAAATTCTAAAAGACAAGTATGGAGACAAATATTCAAGACAATGATGTCCTTCTAATGATTTTCCAAACTTCAAAAGAATTTTAAAACACAATGAAAAAATTAATTCTTCAAAGAAAATGAAATTGCATCACTATTCTAGTCAAACAAACAGTGAACTACTGATCATGAAACTCATTATCCTTGCTGCTGTCCAAATACAGAAGAAACTATGCTTAAAGAAATCCAAGAATTGCAACAAAGTAAATCTAAATCAAATTACATCAACTTATATTCTGATCCCTCACCATTAGTCCAGCTATGGCTTTCGGAGGTAACCATAAACAACTTGAGCAACCTGATATCTAATTTGCAGAAAAAGAAAATAATATCAAACTACACACTCATACTTCAATCCCTCACCATTAGTCCAGCTATGGCTTTCGGAGGTAACTGAAAATGACATGAGCAATTTAATATTTCTAACTTGCAGAAAGTAAACTAATATCAAACTACACACTCATAATTCAATCCCTCACCATTAGTCCAGCTATGGCTTTCGGAGGTAACTGAAAATGACATGAGCAATTTAATATTTCTAACTTGCAGAAAGTAAACTAATATCAAACTACACACTCATACTTCAATCCCTCACCATTAGTCTAGCTATGGTTTTCGGAGGTAACTGAAAATGACATGAGCAATTTAATATATCTAAATCTAACTACTGAAGCAAATGTGCAAGACTGAAATAAACAAACAGTGTTGGAATTAAACAAAAACTAAGAAAAGTAAATTAGCAGCAGAACAATATTGATTCCATGTCATTAGTCAAAAGATATGCAAATGCCCGAGCTGCCTATTTGTAATCTGAAACAAGAACACTGATTAGTTAACAACAACATAAAACATGAAAGATTATGGACAGAAGTAAAATGTAAAGAATGAAAGATTATGAACAGAGATGAATCATAAATACCATGAAAGATGCAATGTATAAACACGTGAATGACTTATGGCACAATGAACTTAAAGAAATAAAACAAGAAACTATACAGTAATGCACAAAACCTCAGCGTGTGCAGGGGCCCTCTGCACAGACCTCAGGCAACAGCCTTCAAAGACGAATTACGCTTGGAAATAGATTCTTCTTATATATTAAAATGCAGTCATAACAGAGAAATGATATTACGGCACAGTGGCAACGCAATTACATTATAGAGCTATATGGAGGCTAACTATTATGCGTATGAAAATGCGTTATTTATAACAAAGGTGATATAACTAATTCCCTAAAGTTTGTGTTGATAGAGACACGTGAACCATCACGTCCAGAGATCCAGCATCATGGCCGCGGTGAGGAGTAAATCTATGAAGAGTGGATGTTGGATTCGGCTTATGGAGCCGTGTACAGGTGTTGATGTGTCTCCCGTAAATTAGAAACGTTCATACAAATCTTCACGTGATGAGAAACAGAGTCCTGTCACCGTGGGACTCTACGGTTGACTTCCACTTGGCCACCTTTAACCACAGCCTCCTTAGGTGAATTTTCCCGAGCCAATAGGACACGATCCATGTCCACATCATTTCTGACTTGCCCATGTGGCTCGATTTTCCTGAAGACACCTGCAACATAGAATTTCACAAAATGGCTGCGGAAAGTTGTAGCAGCTGCGGAAAGTGGCAAGATTCTGTAGCTAGGAGGAAAACAAGAAGATGTTTCCAATTCTACTCAATGGGATGGGTTTTTGGAAGTCCTCAACACTTCAGATCTAGAATCTCTCTCTCTTGTTGGTGTAGAAAACCCAGACAAAGATAGAACTCAAAGGGAGCTCACACAGCAAATAATGTAGAAAAATGTGACCAAGTGTATAGATCCAGAGTGATCTAATAGGCAACAAAAGGTCAAGAATGGTAGGAAAAATCCTCCTATTTATAAAAAAATATTGGGTCATTCTAGATCTTGGTGCATGATTAAAATAATGTTAACCAAATCTAGATCCACCTTTTATGGAATATTTTATTATATTTGTTGGAGGGAAAAAGTATTTGACTTGGGTCAAATCCCTTTATTTGTTAATAATAAATAAATAAATGATTTATTTATCTTTTTAAGGAAGTGGTTGGAGGATAATCAAATAAATAATGATTTATTTAATTATTTATGGGTGATTTGGTCATATTTAAGAAGGAATATTATCTAAATAAGATTTAAATAATTATTCCTAGAAAATAATAAGATAAATAAAAGTTTATCTAATTAATTTCTTTGTTTTGGGTTAAACATGATTAGGAATAATAATTAAATTATGGTTTAATTAATTATTCCATGAGGAAAATCAAACAAATATAGGTTTGTTTAATATTTCCTTTTGGGGTTTCCTGTTTAGACCATAAACAACCTAATAAATGTGGTTTATTAAGTTATTTTACATAGTGAGAGCAATTTTACTTAGGGTAAAATTGGTCTTACATGGTGTACTTGGGTCCATCTAATGATGATAGGTTAGATGACCAAAAAATGGTGTAACAGATTGCCCCCCAGCATGTGAGTGTTAGGAGCAAATCATATGACCGAAGTACGTTGTAAGAACTCAATCACCAGACATCAAGAGGGAAGTCAGAGAGAGAAATGTGAGGTAGACTAAGGTGCTGAAGAACTAGACCCTGAGGAGATGAGACTTACAGGTGCAACAAGTCTCTTTTTATGAGAGGGTACTTGTGCTAAAGGCGGCGGGGGAGGCATACCTATGCCCGCTGAGACAAAGTACAAAAGAATAGTGTGTCTAGTAAAAAAGGGACCGAACCACAAAGTACAGCCAGCATAATCATGAGCTAGATAAAAATACAATGAAGAATCCCACATACATGCTGTGCCTGGGATAACAGCCAGGACTTATACAATAATATCCGAGTACATGAGATACAAATACAACCCAAATGCCCCCTGTAAATGGGGAAGGGCTCGCAAAATTTGAATGATACATGAAAATCAAAGAGGCGCTGCAAGAGGCTAAGGCCGACATCATCAAATATATGGAGCTACATCAAGGGCTGAAATGAAGAGGTCATCCGGGCATGTGGGGGGCTACCTACAGGGCCACCCCCTCATGAGGGCTGAGACATCTCACACACACTCGGGAATCACCAAGAGCTGCTGCTACATCACTGAACCATCAAGTCTACGGATCTTGATCATGCTGAAAGGAGCTGGAGTGGAGAAACAATCAAGTCAAAGGGAAATGAGAGATCCTTTTGCCTGATCCGAGGCACCGAACAAGAGTAGAAGCTGGAACCAAGGTACACCATCCTCTAGACCTGTCTTCTGGAATGAAGAAGCTGATGTTGACAGAAGGAGGTCTGCCATAGGTGAGGCAATGAGAGATCCTCAACTAAGGCACGAGAGAAAATAGTAGAGCGACGGACAGACTAATACCAATGATGATGGTGGAATGGAGGGGACTGAGTAGCGAATGGACGAATTCCCTTGCTAGAGAATAAAGGGCATGAATGACATGGCAGCGACTGACACAATATCATCAGGGATAAGGGACAGTGGGACTGAAGGCCATAATGTGTGACACAAGAGAGAAACTAAGCAATGAGGGATGGAGGACTATAGCAGGGTACAAAGGGACTCGGGATAGACTCCATGAATGCGATGATGACTCCACTTGGATGCTCTAAACAAGGGCGACTCGATGGTGCTGCCACACAGTAAATGTCCAATGGGGGACCATGAAAACATGAGTACAAGATGGTAACTCACGACGAAAATCAACACGAACAAAGACAAGTATGGAGGCAAAGTGGTGCTCCAAGTACAAGTGTTGGAAGTGAGGAAATTCAGTTTTTGGGGGTAAGTGAAGTGACCCATCTTGGAAAAAATGTGTCCTGGTGAAGTATCAAATCACAAAAAACTAACAGATACCCATTTGAGGGCTCGGTGAGAGCTTTCCAACGGTGCAGACAGTTTGTCAAACGGGGCTACGGTATGGTCGCAGCAAGCGAAAGAAGAAACAAGGGTTCTCTTTTAATAAGGAAGTTTTCCCTCCAAATTCACTCATTTGCTAGTGTTGCTGTGGTGAACGTAGAGAGGAGAGAAGGCCCTAAATCTTGCGGCGAGCGTAGTGGACAAACCAACCATTGGAATCGAGATCCTTCAGTGGCAGGTAAGGGGCCTAACCTTACTCTTTCATTTTGATGGATTGAAAGTTCAGTTTAGGGCCCAAAATCTCAGTAACAGACCCTCCTTCATCTCTATGGTCGGGTTGCACTTTTTGGGCCAAAAAGTGCGACCTGGGAAGCAGGTTTCAGGGCAAAAACTGTGACCTGTCCTAGAATTGGGTAGAAAAGTGCGACCTGGAAGATGAGGAGGTTTTAGTGTGTTTTATGGCTGAGAGTTGGGTTTTTGTGTTTGGTTATGGTATTCCCTATCTGTAGGCTGAAAAAGATGATGTTTTTGTGCAGATATGGCAGATATACAGGTTAACTGGAGAGAGAGAGACCTGGGTACATTACGGGAAGAGATCCAGGCAGATCAGGGTGTCTGTCGTGTGTTTGCCAGGTTTGGGGTTCTAAAGTTTTTGGAGAACCCTTTGATGAGAGAGGGAGAGCCTTTGTTGGCTTGGATTATCAATTACTGGGATCCAGAGCATGAGGTCTTTGTAGTGCAGGGGCACAGGATCGAACTGACAGTCCAGGATGTGTATTTCCTGACGGGTCTCCCGCCACTGGGGATGGTGGGAAACACGCAGTCAGTATTACCGCGGGGGCGGCATATCATGGAGTTTGTGGAGTGACATTGTCGACCGAGTCTCCAAGTCAAGGGGACTCGGATATCGATCGGGGCTCTAGAGAGATTGGAGACCCGTGCAGTGGCCGCAGTGGTGCTGCGTATCCTGGGCAACCAGGTGCTCCATCACATCACTGGGGGGTAGATGATGATTGTGGAGAGTGTGTTGAGTGGGACCTACTATGGGTGGGCCC
Organism: Pinus albicaulis; assembly: GCA_034641835.2. Lineage (NCBI taxonomy): Eukaryota > Viridiplantae > Streptophyta > Pinopsida > Pinales > Pinaceae > Pinus > Pinus albicaulis. The sequence goes on from CM076573.1 coordinate 190,018,812, forward strand.
AAATGATGCTGGTGTCGTTAAAATGACAGTTGTCGCTTTGCAAGCGGCAAGTGAACCATGATTGCTCGTACGGGACTTTATTGTGAACCTTCTTCTTTGAGAAGATCCCGACCTTACGACCTCGTATACAGCTTCCAGATCGGGGCCCGAGAGAGCCCAGGATGTGCCGGTGGGGGCGGCTACTATGCAGAGGCGGAGGAGGGGCGGTCGCGCAAGTGTTTCGACCTGAGTTCTTTGCCCATTGGGATCAGATGTCGTTATACATAGATGACTATCCCTATAGTGGGATGAGTTATTGTGGGAATCCGAACCTACCACTTCCGCCTGGTCGAGTATGGGGACCTGATGGTAAGTGGCAAGTAACTACTCTTTGTTTGGGCATGTTAAAGTTAGTGAATAGTAGATATGGTACTGATTCATGGACTTTTGGTATGCAGATATAGCTCCGGTAAAACCGGCCGGATATATGGGATGACCGGCAGCATCGGGAGCTGCACGGCCGAGTGGGTCGAGAGCAGCGCACAATGAGGATGTGGCCGCCCTTCTGGAAGAAATCCGTCGTAGATGCGAGAGGTTGCTGACCAGAGTCTTAGAGCGCGGGTGGCAAGACTTAGACGACCAGTACGTGGAGCCATGTATTGGTCTACCCTCGGAATGGCGAGATGTCATGCGGCGCATGGTGATGGCCGGTCAAGGCATTCATGATATACGAGCTGCAGGAGCAGAGCCATTGGCTCAGGATCCACCAGATAGTGAGTAGGTGGGGGGCATGTGGTGCCCCCTAGTGCGTATGTAGGGGCAGGTGGTGCCCCCAGTTTTGAGTTTGTGTTAACATGCGATGGGCATGTCATATGTATCAGAGTAGATGGACTCTAAACACATGTTTTGTGACACATATTATGGATATGCATCTTTGTTAATGATTGTGATTGTTATTGTCTTGTATGAAATGCGTGTGATAAATGCCAATCTAGAACATGGTTTGCAATACTATCTACATAGTGATTCTGTTCTCGAGGTACATGGTTGAAAGTTATGGTTTCAAATTCACGTATCAAGAGTTTCACTCGTAAATATCGTCTAAAAAGCACAGGGTTATGCACATGATAAACACCATTTAGTTGCATTATAAGAAGTAGGGAATCCAAACGAACATGCAGATGGAGGATGCGATGAAAGAGGGCATCGGCTAAGAGACCACGCACTGTATCATATTCGGCCTGATTGTTGGTGGCAGTACCAATACAGACCCCGTTTGAGAGAACAAGGGCATGCAAGGGGGTGAAAATGGCCCAACCTACCGAGGCTAGATTCCGGGATTAACGATTTGCACCATCGGCATAACCGATATAGGGTGGGGACGGGCGGTCTTGTGGAATGGTGTTACAAGACAAAAAATGGGGGGAGGAGATGCAATGACGACAACGTGAGTGTACATAAGACATCAAGTGGAAACTGCGGGAGGGAGTGCGATGAGCAGGATGGCTATGACTCATATACGAGCTAGAGGGTGGTATATGAGGGCTATAGGAGGTATGGCAGGGACTCGGGCTGCGGAGGTTAACAGAGATACGGGTGGAGTGATCTTGTGTATGGGTAGAAAAGAGGGGGTCAGGTGAAACAACAGGGGAGGATGCAAGGGGACTGGGCTCCAAAGGTCTCATAGAGGAGGATAGGTAAAGAATGGTCGTAGTAGACTCCGCCATCTGAACATCAGGGGGGGGAATCTCGATGGGAGCGGGGGGATCCTTAAGCTGGCCCGAAGCATACTGTGTGAGTATGGGAGAGGCGGATTGATTTTTTTCAACCTCATACTCTCGGACTACTTCTAAAGAGGCGCGGTAATGCGTCAGGTGAGGAAAATGGTGGGAGTAATGGCCATGGACACCGCACAAAGCACAGGGTTTGCTAGTGCAAATAGTTTTTGGGTTCTTGGTTACTGACGAGGACGGAAGAGAAGGGTCGGAGACCGTAGACTCAGGGAACGCGACTTTAACCATGGGTTGAATGCGGGGCAACTCAGGACAAGTATGGGTGGCGTGACGGCAGAGTGACATCACCTGAGGCACAGGCTTGGTGGAGGCGGGAGCCGAGGAGCGAGAGGGTCGGTTGGGTGGCCTTGTCTTTGGATGCCCCCTTGCGAGCTTTGCCTTTCTTTCCTGGAGCAGTAACCACAGGGGTAGGGTCCTGGGGAGGTGCAGGGGGCATGGTAGCAATGGAGGAAGCGAGGGGGACCGGTTGAACCGATGTCAAAGCAAGATAGGGTTTGGGGTGACCAAGAGGGGTGGCGGCTGGAGGGTCAAGGTACCAGACAGGAATACCCAGGGTTAGGTTAGGAAGAGACAGGGTGGCCATGACGGGGATCGAATAGACTCCGGGAGGGGGAGCCAGGAAAGGTATCTGACCCGCGGGATAATGACCAGGAGGGACGGCTCCGAGATGATTAAGGCCTGGGGGAACCGATCCAGGGGGATAAAGGGGTTCAGGGATACCAGTTGTAGGAGAAGGGCCAGAAGGAGGAGGTCCGGCTAGCAGAGATGAAGGGCTAGGAGCGGGTTGCGGTGGGCGAGGTTGAGTCTGAGGTTGATGACTAGCCGAAGCAGGTCGCTTAGGGGCAGCCCGAGATGATTTCATCATGCAAACATTCGACAAGCTGGGATCAAAGACAGGAGGAGGGGGGAGACCAGGAAAAGTTCCAAGCAGGGAGGAATCTTTGTAGACGCCGGGGGAGACACTAGTCAAGGAATCAACGGTTTTCTTATTGGCTACAGAAGAGATGGTCGTCTCGAGGGAGGTTTGAGACTTTGGCTCATGATAGGTCAATTGGTCGATGGTGACTATCTTCCCATTGTGAGGAAAAGTCATCTTGCGAAAAACCGCGGATGGGACAGCAGACATGGCATAGGTGTAGCTTCGTCCCAATAGAATGTTGTAGTCTAGAGGGGCGTCGATGACTTTGACGTCAACGCAAACAGTCTTACCGGCAAGGGTGATAGGACAATTACGAAAAAGGCCAATGGGCTGAGAGGCGTGGTCGTCCCACACTCGAAGGGTGATCGTGGAAGGTGCCAAGTCAGGAGATCCAAGTTGCTTCCAAACTGAAGTGGACATCACATAGGTGGATTCCCCCTCATCAATTATACATCGAGAAACGTTGGCGTTCTGGATTTTGACTGGGATTTGGAAGGCGACGGAAGTAGGAAGAGGAGGATGCTCTTTTGGTGGGCGTGAAAACAATCATTTGGTCATCAGCGGGATCCTACAACGCCCCGCAAGCGGAATGAAGAGCCTTCTTTTGGGAAGGGCACGATTGGAGGAGTTCCAATGAGAAATGGCAATAGGAGAAGTTGCGCCAAATCATCTACTATGCTATACGAATGAGCGACTCGACCGAGAACGACATTTCGACGTGGTCCCTTAGGAATCTTGGTATGAACCTCAACTTTGGGTTGAGGGATATGTAAGGGGCCATTGGATGTCAAAGAGGCTGCAGCAGAACACAGAAGGGGAAGGGGACTCGGGGGCGGGCGGGGGAAGCTTGGAAGATCTTTGGCGATCCGAACTTCATCTTGGTGAAGGTCGATGGGAGGGGATGGATCGAGTTCATCACGAGGATATGGTAATCGAGAACCGAAATGGAAGGTGGAGTGGCGACCTGTCCGTCAGGTGGTTGGGTAGCCACGAAGCCTTGCTGAGTGAAAGGATCAGTAAACACAGCTAGTTGAGTAGTGGCCAAATTAGGGGGAGCATTAGGGGAGGCATGTTGTCCGTGCAATGTGGCTTGAGACTCCCACATCTGCCGCATCTGTGGTAAGAGAGGACAATCGTGGGTGTAATGACCATAAACACCGCAACATGAACAAGGCTTATTTGTGCGAATAGGCTTGTCTGGCTTGGGCTGAGTGCCCTGTTGCTGGTTAGCAGTGTTAGGGTCAATACCTTGAGGATTGGGCCCACGAGTACCAGGGGTATATGGGTTTGGATTTCCTCTGCGCAGAAAACTGAGGAAAGGATTGAAGTCGTGCCCTTTTGTGCAAATACTTATACTGGAGAATTGTTGGGCTCTTTATTCTTTGAGAGAGGAGGCAAGGGAGGTGGGCCTTATCTTTGGTGGCGCGCAGGCGCGGACAGAGGGTAATGGTTAGGTTGGGTAACAGCGAGGTAAGTGGGAGGTTGTGTTAGTCTCAAATACTGCATCTTTTCCATACACTTTTCTATACCTTTTTCACTCACCTAAACCTCCCAAATTATCGATATCAAAATATCATGTGCAAAGAGCATCTAACATGGTTTTTAATTATATTTTTGTGTTTGCTATTTGATCTAGATTTTGTTCATTCAGCTGCGGAATCTTGCCACTTTCTGCAGCTGCTGCAACTTTCCGCAGCTATTTTGTGAAACTCTATGTTACAGGTGTCTATAAGGAAAACGAGCCACATGGGCAGGTCAGGAATGACGAGGACCTGGTTCGTGTCCTATTGGTTCGAGCAAACTCATCTAAAGAAGCTGCGGTCAAAGGCGTCCACATGGAAGTCAACCATAGAGTTTCATGTCGGCCGGACTCTGTTTCGTGTCACACGAAGGTTCATATGGCCATTTTTAAGTTGCTGAGGATAAATCGACATCTGTGCATGGCTCCTTAGTCGAATTCAAGCATCCACTCCTCGTAGATTTACTTTCCAACACGGCCATGATCCTAGATTCGTGGACGTAGTGGTCTACGTGCTCTCCACCAGCATGAACTTTAGGAGACAGTTATATTTCTTTGTTATATATAATGCGTTTGCATACGCATATAGAGTTAGTCGATGTTAGTCTATGTTATCTTTCATTAAGTCTGCTCTGTAATGTGATTATGCTGTACTTGTGCCGTAACATCACTTTTCTGTAATGACTGCTTTTTAATATAAGAAGACTCTGTTTTGTTAACTGGAATTCGTATTTGAAGATCGTTGCCAAGGCTGGTGTAGAGGGCCCCTGCTCAGCTAAGGTTTTTGTGCATTAGTGTAAAATTCTCATTTCGTTTCTTTAAAGTTCATTGTGCCATAATCCATTCATATGTTTATATATTGCATTTGCTTCAATTATTGTTTATAAACTTCCATAGTTTCCATTTCACTTCTGTCTTTCATGTTTTATGATTGTTAATCACTGATCAGTGTTCTTGTTTCAGGTTATAGATAGGCAGCTCGGGCATTTTCATAGCTTTTTAACTAATGACATGGAACTAACATTGTTCTGCTGCTAATTTGCTTTTCATAGTTTCTGTTTAAATTCAGTATTGCTCTGTTTATTTCAGTTTTGCTTATTTGTTTCAGTAGTTAAATTTAGATATATTAAGCTGCTCATAACATCTTCAGTTGCCTCCGAAAGCCACAGCTGGACTGATGGTGAGGGATTGTATTATGAAATGTGTAGTTTAGTATTAGTTTTCTTTCTGCAAATTTAGATATATTAAACTGCTCATAACATCTTCAGTTGCCTCCGAAAGCCACAGCTGGACTGATGGTGAGGGATTGTATTATGAAATGTGTAGTTTAGTATTAGTTTCTTTTCTGCAAATGTAATATATATTAAATTGTGCATAACATCTTCAGTTGCCTCCGAAAGCCACAACTGGACTGATGGTGAGGGATTGAATCATGAATGTATGGTTTGATATTAGTTTTCTTTCTGCAAATTAGATATCGGTTACTCAAGTTATTTATGATTACTTCCGAAAATCATAGCTGGACTAATGATGAAGGATCAGAAGATAAATTGATGTAATCTAATTTAGATTTATTTTGTTGCAATTTTGAATTTCCTTAAGCATAGTTTCTTTTGTGTTTAGTCAGCAGCAAGAATAGTTTGGTTTTCATGTTCACTAGTTCACTGTTTTGATTTATTAGATTAGCAGCACCTTTTTATTTCAGCAGCACATTTTCATTTCCTTTCAAGTCTTGTCATTGTAAATTTCAAATTGCTTTTTAAAGTTTCAAGTTGGAAAATCATTATAGGGGATATCATTTCCTTGAACAAACATAACCATACTTGTTTTCATCTTAGAATTTCCATTTCACCTTAGAAAACCAAAAACGACAAAAAGTTAAGAAATAGGTTATCTTGCACATATAGTGCGCCGCACTTCATCAACTTACGATTCCCGTATTGACAAATTAAATGCAGCAATTTAGGACACACTAAATTGACCAAACATTTTGGCGTCGTTGCCGGGGAAGTGTAACTAGATAGCCAATTTCTTAAAAAAAAAAACAACACACAAAAAAAAAAATTCTAAAAGAAGGGAAAACTTGATAACTTCTTGAAGTATGCTCTCCTCTTGCACCTAGTGTGATCTGGAGGATCAGAAAAGAGAGTTATTGGTTCAGTAATTTCTTAAGTATGCTCTCTTCTTGCACCTAGTGTGACCTGGAAGATCAGAAAGAGAATTATTAGCCCAACTTTTAAAAAAAAATAAAAAAATAAAAAAAAATAAAAAAAATGACATGCATAGAGCAAGAGATTCTAGGGGAAGGTTTATAGCTAAAGCCAAGAGTTCGATTTTCACAACTCCATCTTCTTCAAGGCATAGACTAGATTCACCACCATCTACCCCTAGCCTTAAGATTTTTGGAAGTCAAGGAACAGCTGAATTAGAGGATTCTCCTATACCACCTACTAAAACCCATTTAGAAAACAAAGAGACTCTCTTGGTAGAAGAACTAGAGGACTTTAAGGACTCTAAAGAAACTATCATGGCAGCAGAAGTAATAGATGGAGGTAGAGGTAGAAGAGGAGGAAACAATGGAGACAACAATGGTGAAGGAAATAATGGTAGAAATAGGGAAGGAGACAATTTGTTTGGATTCCCTATAGTTGATGAGGAAACTCATGCAACAATGAAAAATATCTCACCATCTGTTCTCCGTAACTTTTATGGATTGCAAAGTGAGGATCCTAAAACATTTCTGTTTGATTTTGAAGTTGTGTGCCGAACTTATGACTATATGGAATACTCTCAAAAACTCAAACTGTTTCCTTCAACATTGAAGGGATCTGCTTTGAAATGGTTCATGGGATTAGCCACTCAATCTATTAGGACTTGGAATGATATGAAACAAACATTTTTGGATAGATACTTGGACTAGTGTATGCCCACCAATCACAAGGATGAGGTATTCAAAATGATGCAAAAAGAAGATGAAAATTTGGAAGACTTACTTGAAAGATTTCAATACAACTTGAAAAGAGCAAAGATGAGAAACTTAGATGATGAAACCTTGAAAGCCCTCATATTAAAAGCCATTAGAGATTAATGAATAGATATCTTAAACATGATGGGGAAAGGAGACATTTCTCAACTTCCACTTCGTGACATAACAGAATTATGTGTCCATCTCTCGAGGGGAAAATCTAAAACAGGAAAAGGGCCCAGGGATCCTTCTCTTATTAGGGCTAACAAATCTGCAACTAGATCAGTAAGTAGGGCAGAGATTGGTAATATGCTTGATGAGTTCAAAACTGATATCTTAGGGAGCCTTAGTGAACAACTAGACACCCTTAAAATCCAAAACAAGCAGAAAGCAGAAACAGACGCTTTAGCCATCTTTTGTCCAAAATGTAGGAAGAAACATGCTTTGATGGAATGTCCTTGGATGAAAAAGTTGTAGAAACATGAATGATTTGATCAGAGAATCATGAGATCAAGGATTGTCCTTCAATTCCTGGACTCAAATTTGTTTTTCAAGAAGACCCAAATTCAGTAGAATCTCTCTGTTTTGTTGCAAGGAGACCTTGGCAGGGACAAAAAACTCAAGGGTTTAACAACCCTATGAATTTTCAAACCCCACCAAATTGGAATCCTTGGCAACAACCTTGGCCCCAACATCAGAATCCATATCAACCATGGGTACAAGGAATGCAAAATCCTTATGGGAGATTTGCTCAATTTTATCAATATCCTCCATCTTTTCAAAATCAACAAGCTCCACAACTTCCAAACCCAAATCCACAACTTTCATTGCCATTTCCACAACAACAACCTTCTCAAAAAAATGCAAATCCTCAACTCATGTTCCCATACCAACAGAAGAAAAATCAACTTCTAGCTCAGCCATTGCCAAATCCTAATAATAAAAATCCTCAGAATACTTATATGGTAGAAGGACAACAATTTCCTACCTATATGATTGTTCCTCTCAACGATGTACAACTCAGATCTGGTAGAGTTTTAGAAAAACCTTCTATAGATATTCAAGAGAAAGATACCTCTGAGGAGGACTCTCTTCAAGTTAATAAAGGTTCTGAGGAAGAATCTCTTCAAAATTCAAGCATGCAAAAAGAAAAAGAAAAGTTAACACCCACAACTCCTATAGTTGAGCAACCAGCATCTTCATCTACACCTCCTTTTCCTGAAAGACTACAAATTGACAAGGGGGTGGAAAAACAAATCTTGTTGCCTAACTATGACTTTCTAGATGAATTGAGGAATTTTTGTATCAATATTCCCTTGCTACAAGCCATTCGGGAAATTCCTATTCTAGCAAAAACCATAAAGGAGTTGAGTTTCAAAAGACTAGGAAGGAAACTAAAAGACACAAGAAGAATCCACCTGGTAGGAAAGATTGCAGATATCATGATGGGAAAAATTACCATGCAGAAGTATGTAGATCCAGGAAGTCCAATTGTCAAGACACATATAAATGGGATAGAAATTCCAAACACATTGATTGACTTAGGAGCTGCTATCAACATTATGAGTAGACAGACTATGGAACAGTTAAAACTTCCTAACCTTCTTTTTACACCTACTTTATTGCAACTTGCAGATCGATCGGTTATTAAACCAGATGGTGTATTAGAAGATATTTCAGTCTCCTTAGATTCTTGGGAATATCCGGTAGACTTTATGATTTTGACTCCCAAAAGCAATCTAGGAGGACATCCAATTATCTTAGGAAGACCTTGGCTGGCCACAGCTGATGCTTTTATTAGTTGTAGATCTGGTGACATGTACATTTCTAATGGTAATTCGACAAAGAAATTCAATTTGTATCCTCCCGCAAGAGCAATTACAGAAATAGGAGACAATGAATGGGTCGATGATGAGAACACTATACAACCTGTCTTTACCATTTCTGAAATTAGTGAGGATAGTCAAATTATGAACACATTAGAAAATTTTGAGATATCTTCAGAATATGACCCCACACAATTTCAGTTGGAATCTGACATAGAATATTTATCATCAAGACAAATGTCTCTTTACTCTATGAAAGAGTTTGGTAGTTCTACTATTGAGATTTTTCCAGGAAAAACATTGAATATCAACAAACATTTGGAAAAGTCACAACAAGAAGAACTAACCAAAATCTTGCAAAAACATTCTACTGCATTTGCATGGGAGTATACTAACATGAAAGGTATTGATCCTAAGACTTGCATCCATCATATCTATATTGAGGAAAACAGTAGACCAATCAGACAACCTCAAAGAAGGATGAATCCAAATCTTAGGGAAATAGTGAAAGGAGAGCTCCAAAAACTTCTCAATGTAAACTTCATTTATCCAATTTCAGATAGCCGATGCGTTTCTCCTTTGGTTATAGTACCTAAAAAGAATGGTAAATGGAGGGTATGCATTGATTACAGGGAATTGAACAAAGCAACTTTGAAGGATCACTTTCCTTTGCCTTTTATCGATCAGGTATTAGATACATTAGCAGGTAAAAAGTACTTTTCATTTTTGGATGGTTTTAGTGGCTATAATCAAATTCAGGTAGCACCTGAAGATCAAGATAAGACCACATTTACTTGTCCATGAGGAACTTTTGCCTACCGAGTGCTTCCTTTTGGGTTATGTAATGCACCAGCAACATTCCAAAGAGCAGTACTAGGAATTTTTTCTGATCTAATCCATGATTGTGTAGAGGTTTATATGGATGATTTTACAATTTATGGTAATTCATTTGAAGAGGCATTAGAAAATTTGGAAAAAGTTCTCATAAGATGTAAAGAAACAAACCTTTCATTAAGCCATAAAAAATGCTTTATGATGTTTACTGAAGGGATTGTTTTAGGACATCATATTTCAGGAGATGGAATTAAGGTTGATAGATCAAAAGTTGAAGTCATCTCCAAGTTGCCTAGTCCAAATTGTCAAAGAGATGTTAGAAGTTTTCTAGGATTTACTGGTTACTATAGAAGATTTATAGAAAACTTCACTAAAATAGCATCTCCACTCTTCAAATTGCTTACAAAAGACTGTGAATTTAAATGGGATCCTGATTGTCAATCAGCTTTTGAAACTTTGAAAACAAGAATATCTGAAACACCTATCTTGAGAGGACCAAATTGGAAACTTCCTTTCCATATTTCTACAGATGCTTCAGATACAGCTCTTGGAGCTGTGTTGGGTCAAAAAGATTTAATTCCTTATGCCATTTATTACACCGGTAAAAATTTGACTCCCACAGAGTTGAATTATACTGTGACTGAAAAAGAGTTCTTAGCTGTTGTTCATGCAATTAATAAGTTTAGACATTACATAACAGGCTATGAAACTTTTATTCATACTGACCATTCTGCAATTAGATATTTATTGAACAAACCTGTTACTAATGGCAGAGTGACAAGATGGCTTTTACTTTTGCAAGAATTCAATATTACTGTGTTGGATAGACCAGGAAAACAGAATACAGTAGCTGATTTCTTGTCTAGAATTCAAAATACTAAAGAAGATTCTCCTGTAGAAGATAAGTTTCCTGATGAATATTTGTTTGCGGTAACTATTAAGACCCCTTGGTATGCAGATATTGCTAACTATTTGGTTACAGGGAAACTACCTTCACATTTATTTCCAAGTGAAAAACGAAAAATTATTCAGGAGAGTTCAAAATATTCATGGATTTCTAACGAATTGTTTAAAACAGGGCCGGATCTTGTGATCAGAAGATGTGTCAGGGAAGATGAAATGCCTGATATTCTTAAGGCATGTCATGATGAACCATGCGGCGGACACTTTGCGGACAAAAGGACGGCCTATAAAATCCTTTCTTTAGGATATTATTGGCCTTCCCTCTTCAAAGATGCAAAACAATATGTCAAAAGGTGTGATAGCTGCCAAAGAGTAGGGAAACCTACCCTTTCAAATGAAATGCCATTGCAAACACAGGTACTCATTGAACCCTTTGAAAATGGGCTTTAGATTTCATTGGACCTATTAATCCACCATCTAAGCAAAAGAAGTATATATTGGTTTGCACTGATTATGTTACTAAATGGGTAGAAGCTAAAGCATTAGTATCTGCTACTGAAAATTCGGTTGTTCATTTTCTTTATGAGGATATTTTTACTCGCTTTGGTGTTCCAAGAGAAATTGTGACAGATCAGGGGAGCCAATTCACATCCAATTTGGTGGAAAAGTTGATGGAAGAATACAAAATCAAGCACAGAAGATCTACTCCTTACCATCCGCAAGCAAATGGTCAAGTGGAGTCCACAAATAAAATTCTTGAAAGTATCATCACCAAAACTGTTCATCTACATAGAAGAGATTGGGCAGAAAGGCTTCCTGAAGCCTTGTGGGCCTACAGAACTACATGGAGAAATACAACAGGACATTCTCCCTATGAACTTGTTTATTGGAAAGAAGTCTTGCTCCCCATTGAGTTCCAAGTCAAGACCTTCAAGATAGCAGTTCAGTTGGGGATGGACTTATCAGAAGCCCAAAAGCATAGAATGGAGCAATTGAATGAGCTAGATGAGATTAGACAAGAAGCAATTCTAAGAACTGATATAGTTCAATATCAAAGAGCTAAATGGCATGACAAGTATATCAAAGAAAAGAAGTTTCAAGAAGGAGATTGGGCATTGTTATTTGATTCCAAGTTTAAAGATTTTCAAGGAAAATTTCAGACTCATTGGCTTGGGCCATATGAAATTGACAAGATCTTTAGCAATGAAGCGGTAAGAATCAAGACCATTCATGAGTTTCAAACTCCTCTTATTGTGAATGGCCATAGATTGAAAATTTATCATAAGCCACTCTCAAAAGAGGATTTTGTCAAATTGTTTCAAGAAAGTTCTGCAATCAGGCTGGTACAGAAGAATTCTTCTTCTCCACCAGCCTAGCTTTTGTTCTTTTCAGTTAAAAATAAAAAATAAAAAATAAAAATAAAAAAATGGTATAAGCCTGAAAACCAATCATAGATTGGCAGTCTTATACAGAAAATATAGGGTGAAAATCAGGAACACCTGACACTCTATATTTTCCAAAAAAAATCTCTCTTTCATTTCACAAGTTTTGTCACCATCCACTTCATTTCATTCCACTTCATTCCATTTCATTTCACCCTATTCTACTTCATTTTATCCATTTCATTCCATTCCATCAATAAAAATCTTTTTCATGACCATTTCCATCTGGTCATTTGTCATCTGTTCATTTCCATTCATCCAAGTGATAGCTGTGTCAGTTTCTGCAGCTGACATCTATTTCCGCAGCTGACTCCAGTTTCCGCAGCCAGAAGCAGATTCCGCAGCTACTACTCTGTTTTCAAAAAGAATGTACAGTCAGACGTTATTATGAAATAAAATGCAGGTGAGAGGATCAAAAAATGAAGACATGGAGCATTCAAAACACCAATGGAGATCAATTAGTTGAAGACCAAGGGAAAAGGAAAAGATTCCAAAGGTATGAATAAAATTTATTTCAAATAGCATTGAAAAACACATTTTTATATAGTTCTGAACCATGAGCTCTATCCATTACGTGCAATGATTATATTGACAATTTCGTAACCTTTCACGATCTCCATATTATCCTCTCGCATTCATTCTCAAACAACTTCATCATTAAACCCCCGATTTTCACTCATGATCCAATATTCCACCGGTGATAATGAGACGTATTTGATTTGACCAAGGACTCTTACAGCCGCATAAATTCATAACCGTTGATTGAAACGTGCTCATATTTATTGCATAGCCACCAAAATTCAAAACGCTGCCGAATGTGTTATACTTTGTTAATCTCTTTGTCGTGTCTCTGCTGTATTTACGAAACCCCACTCTGTTCTGTCTCACTCCATTTCGTTCATTGTTCTCATTCTCACTCTCGGATATCTACCCACAGTCTCACTCCATTTCGTTTATGGTGCTCATTCCCATTTTATGATACATCCCCACAGCCATTGTGCTCGTTCCTGTGCATTCAACCATTCTACTTCTGCTTGAACCCTCACGCGGACAAATTTGTGAAGAGCAGAAAAGAGAAATGGGTAAATTGCTAAGAGCAGAACCGGAAGGACCGAAGTTTATGGAGGGTTATCCGCAAATAAGGGAGATATTGAAGAAAGAAAAATGGCTGCGTTTTATCCAGAAATTCAGAGGTTATCACAAAGAAGTTACGAAAGCATTTGCAAGGTCGTTTGATGGCTTGGAAGCGGAGATTGGAGACCTTAAGTTTGCGGTCAATGAAGCATCTATAGCAACAGCCACGGAACTCCTTCAGGAGGGTGAGCGTTGGTTTAAAAATAAAAGCATCAGTGATGAAGCATGGAGAACAATCTTACGAAACCAAGGTATGGACATAACTGTTTTTAAAAGAGGAATTCTTGTGCATGCATTGAAAGAAGAATGGGCTACTTTACTGCTAGTTGTTCAGAAATTCATTACATGTGAAGGCCGTTTTGGGTCCATGTATATGTACCATACCAGGCTATTGATGAATTTTCTAGAAAATCAAGCTCTCAATCTTCCATATTTTCTGTTAAATAGCTTGAAGAAAATGGTTGTGACTGTTCAGAAACACTTAGGAGATGTAGAACCCCATCTATATCACCACGGCCTTGTAAAAATTCTGATTGAAAAGGAGTTAAAGGAAAGGAAAGACACATGGGAACAATTTCTAGTTAGAAATTTCTTTGAGGAACCTCAGGAAATTCCTGAAGGTAGCACAACAAGAAGGAGTAGAAGAAAAAGAATAAATGTTGAAACCCAAATTACTCCTACTCCGGAAATTCCTGAAGGTAGTACAACAAGAAGAAGTAGGAGAAAAAGAACAATTGATGAAATCCAAAATACTCCTACTACTGTAATTGAAAGAACTGATAAGGAAGAGAGACTGTCAAAGAGGAAGAAGAAAGAAATCAAGGGTAAGAAGCCAATAACACCAAAAGAGAGAAAAATTATTGAGGCTGTACATAAAACTCCTTCTTCTGAAGAAGAAGATAATCAAGTGTTATCTGAAAGATTAGTCTATCTTCAAAAAACAGTCATCTATGCCCAAGAAGACAGAGAAAGGAAAACAAAAACAAAAGGGTAGTGTACCACAGCATGTGAGGAGAAGCAGCAGACTTAAGGGGAAATTGAGGAAAACACAAATTAAGGGTCCTCATTTCATTGATTTGGGTGAGGAGACATCTGAACAGTCCCTAGCTGACCATAGTCCATCTCAGTCAGTTAGTGAACCTGGTTCATTTCATTCCCAATCAGACATTGAGCATACTCCATCCCATTCTCAGCAAGACATTGATGTGAGCCCTCTTGAGCCAGATTTTGAAGATAACTCTCCTTCACGACATTTTGGGGACAACCCAATAAAAATGACACCTGAAATATACCCCAAGCAGCAGGAAGTATATGACTACATAGAATCTTTGGAAAAGGCAGCTACAGATCCAAGTACTTCGTCCATTCAGCCTCATACATTGCAGGATGATTTAGTTCAATCACTAAAACAGGAAATTTTTGAGCTGGAGCTTTTAAATAGGCACATCAAAAATGAAAATGAAACATTGAAAGAACAAAGCAAATTGGACAAAATCATCCATGATAATACCATGCTACATTTGGGAATATGGCAGAAGAAGAATAAGAAACTGAAAAGGAAATGCCAGAAGTTGAAAAGAGCACTTGTTAATATCAAATTTAGGTGCTTAATGAAGAAACCCAGAATGTTGGAAGTACCAAGGAAGAAGAGGAGAGGATTGGATGTGCTGGCTGAAGTGTCAAGGCACATGAACTGAATAAAGATTATCAAAATTTTGGTTGCATGAGGACATGCAACACCTTCACAGTGGGGGTATGTTGAGTCTCAAATCTGCATCTTTTCCATACACTTTTATATACCTTTTTCACTCACCTAAACCTCCCAAATTGTCAATATCATGTGCAAAAGAGCATCTAACATGGTTTTTAATTATATTTTTGTGTTTGCTATTTGATCTAGATTTTGTTCATTCAGCTGCGGAATCTTGCCACTTTCCGCAGCTGCTGCAACTTTCCGCAGCTATTTTGTGAAACTTCTATGCTACGTGTGTCTACAAAGAAAACGAGCCACATGGGCGGGGTCGGGAATGACGTGGACATGGTTCGTGTCCTATTAGTTCGAGCAAACTCATCTAAAGAAGCCGCGGTCAAAGGCGTCCACATGGAAGTCAACCATAGAGTCTCATGTCGGCGAGACTCTGTTTCGTGTCACATAAAGGTTCATACGGTTTGTTTTCCAAGTTGCGGGAGGATAAATCGACATCCGTACATGGCTCCTTAGTCGAATTCAAGCATCCACTCCTCGTAGATTTACTTTCAAACACGGCCATGATCCTAGATCCGTGGACGTAATGGTTCTACGTGCTCTCACCGGCATGGAACTTTAGGAGACAATTATATTTCTTTTGTTATATATAATGCGTTTGCATACGCATATAGAGTTAGTCGATGTTAGTCTCTGTTATCTTTTATAAGTCTGCTCTGTAGTGTGATTACGCTGCACTTGTGCCGTAACATCACCTTTCTGTAATGACTGCTTTTTAATATAAGAAGACTCTGTTTTTAACCAAAATTCGTATTTGAAGATCGTTGCCAAGGCTGGTGTAGAGGGCCCCTGCTCAGCTAAGGTTTTGTGCATTAGTGTATAGTTCTCATTTTTTTTCTTTAAAGCTCATTGTGCCATAATCCATTCATATGTTTATACATTGCATTTGCTTCATTTCTGTTTATAAACTTCCATAATTTCCATTTCACTTCTGTCTTTCATGTTTTATGCTGATTAATCACTGATCAGTATTCTTGTTTCAGGTTATAGGTAGGCAGCCCGAGCATTTTCATAGCTTTTTGACTAATGACATGGAACTAACATTATACTGCTGCTAATTTGCTTTTCATAGTTTCTGTTTAATTTCAGTATTGCTTTGTTCATTTTAGTTTTGCTTATTTGTTTCAGTAGTTAAATTTAGATATATTAAGCTGCTCATAACATCTTCAGTTGCCTCCGAAAGCCACAGCTGGACTGATGGTGAGGGATTGTATTATGAAATGTGTAGTTTAGTATTAGTTTCTTTTCTGCAAATTTATATATATTAAGCTGCTCATAGCATCTTCAGTTGCCTCCGAAAGCCACAGCTGGACTGATGGTGAGGGATTGCATTATGAAATGTGTAGTTTAGTATTAGTTTCTTTTCTGCAAATTTAGATATATTAAGCTGCTCATAGCATCTTCAGTTGCCTCCGAAAGCCACAGCTGGACTGATGGTGAGGGATTGCATTATGAAATGTGTAGTTTATTATTAGTTTCTTTTCTGCAAATTTAGATATATTAAGCTGCTCATAGCATCTTCAGTTGCCTCCGAAAGCCACAGCTGGACTGATGGTGAGGGATTGCATTATGAAATGTGTAGTTTAGTATTATTTTCTTTTCTGCAAATTTAGATATATTAAATCATGCATGACATCTTCGGTTGCCTCCGAAAGCCACAGCTGGACTGATGGTGAGGGATTGAATCATGAGTGTATGGTTTAGTATTAGTTTACTTTCTGCAAATTAAATATCAGTTACTCAAGTTGTTTATGATTGCTTCCGAAAATCATAGCTGGACTAATGATGAAGGGTCAGAAGATAAATTGATGTAATCTGATTTAGATTTATTTTGTTGCAATTTTGAATTTCTTTAAGCATAGTTTCTTTTGTGTTTAGTCGGCAGCAAGAATAGTTTGGTTTTCATGCTCACTAGTTCACTGTTTTGATTTATTAGATTAGCAGCACCTTTTCATTTCAACAGTACATTTTCATTTTCTTTCAAGTCTTGTCATTGTAAATTTCAAATTTCTTTTTAAAGTTTCAAGTTGGTAAATCATTATAGGGGAGATCATTTCCTTAAAAAAACATAACCAAACTTGTTTTCATCTTAGAATTTCCATTTCACCTTAGAAAACCAAAAACGACAAAAAGTTAAGAAATAGGTTATCTTGCACATATAGTGCGCTGCACTTCATCAGCTTACGATTCCCGGATTGACAAATTAAATGCAGAAATTTAGGACACACTAAATTGACCAAACAAGAGGGCTGTAGGTGCTGTTGCTGGGGTTGAGAAGGCAAGGGGGGTGGAAGTGAAAATGCTAGAGGAGCTGGAACACCAGGTTGTGGATAAGGATAATGGTTAGGTTGGGCAACATTTAGGTAAGCAGGAGGTTGGGCAAAAGGATGAGGCATGCCGTATCCTGGATACATGCTACCTGGAGGGGGAAAAGTGCTAGAGGTGCTGGCCCATCCCGGAGGGAGACCATAGCCCATAGGAGGTTGAGCATACGGATGAGAAACGGCTCCAACGATACTGTCGGCTGAATGAGATGCCCCCGGGGCATTAGCACCACCGGGCGTGGGGAGGTCAGGAAGGACGGTATAAACATAACCAGACTGAGCGTAGATCAGGTCATATTTCAAGGCGATTTGGAGGGCGACTTTTTCGGTTTGAGGGAAATGGGAGGCGACATCTTTGCCGATGGGAGGTAAGAGAGTGTGAAGGAACCAGTCCATATAAACCCAATCTTCAAAGGTGGGAGCTCGACATAAGCTCCTTCCTCTCCGCCATTCCTGGACATGAGTGGAAAGGCGGGTTGAAGAGGTTTGACGGAAAGAAGTCAAAAGCTCTGTACCAGTGTCGTATCGGAGAGGGAGCTGGAAATAAGATAAAAAGGCTTGGGCAATGGTTGCAAAGGTGGTATGGGAAGAGGTGGCCTGGTCAACATACCATTTAGAAGCTTCGCCCGTAAGCGTGCGTTGGAACAACTAGAGAGAGACGGATGGAATCATCGGTAATGGAATTGGAGGAACACCACATGTGGAAAGATCGGACATGGTTGGTTGGATCTTCTCCAGCAAGGCCTTCGAACTTAGGGATGTCGGAGGGGAGCTTGGTTAGCATAGCAGGCCAACCAACATCATGGCGGATAGGGTCATTGATCAATTGATTGAGATCAGGGAGGCTGAGGCCTGCCATGTAAGGGAGCAAAGGTGTAGCCGAGGTAGTTCCTATGGCTGTTCCGCTAGTAGTAGTTCCGACATTAGGGCCAGGGTTACCGCTAGCGTTAGGCCCTAGACCAGACATAGTGAAGGTGACAGGGGGAGAACCAGAAGGAAAAGGAGAACCCAATGAATCAAAAGAGGAGTCGGAGTGCGGACTCGGAGGAGGACTAACTCGACGACTTGTAATTATTTCCTAAATTTGTTTCCCCATTTTACCTCATGAATACAACCAATGGGCATATATTTTCCTCCTTTTTCATACCTTTCTATCTTAACTTGTGTTGTTTCACCATATTTTCATTACCTTTCCATTTCATTGATTATTATGATGTATCGTGTATTTTTTATGACTAATTGAGGATGAATGTTTGGAGAATATCTATGGTATTTTTTTGGCTTTCTAGATGCTATTTGTAGTACAAAATATCTAGAGCACGAGGCATACAGGAGCAATTAAAAGTGTATTTTTACAGTGAGTTGTTACACCACGACGTTGTTACACCATGCTGTTACTGACCCGCTGAAGAACTACTGTTACAGCTGTACTGTTGACTCGATCTCGTCAACTTCTGATGTTGACCCGTCCTCTAGCTGTTACACTATAGCTGTGATTTATCATGATAGCTATAGAAGTTATTACCTATTTTATTTTTGGATACAGCTTCTAGGCGGTTTTGATTCTAATCTATAATTTTCCAGTCAAAATTTTTATTAAGAAGTGGTTGTAACCATATGTATTATATTTTTATCAGCATGAGAATCATAAGATTCTCATGACCGATCCATCCCTCATTTTTTTGAGATGTAACCACTATATAGTTTTTGACCCTTGAGGTCGAAAGGTTAGCGTAGAACAATATTATTTTGGCTCTGTAATTCTGGTCACATTAATACAAGTTATCACGTTGTTGCTGTTACATATATCATCTGATTTAGTTTCCGTTAAGTTCTTTCTCTTCCTGTGCCCTGCTAGGGAGGAAGGGCCCTCCTCTTTAGCAGGGATTGCAGTGGTTAAGGTAGTTGTATATATATATTTCTATTTGCTTTATGTATCAGTGGAAGCATTTTTGCTGCTGTTATTAGCCGTGAATAGATCTGCTTCAATTCCAATATTTTATATGTTGTTACACATGTGGGATTAGAGATACCAACTGGGTAATTGTTGTGTGGCATGCTAGGAAAGATTAATTGAGGTGTGATCACAATATTGTAGATCATTTTATTTCTACATGAGTGATTTCTTCCAGCATTTAATTCAGCAATGGTTTTTTTTATTTGGATTTGCTTCTGGTTTGATCTATCAGCACAGACAGTGCAACTGTCATTGAAATAAAATACGTCCCTGGATTTATAATTTATGTGTATTAAAAAGTCATTTAGCCATGATTAATACAACCCAAAAATGCCTTATTTTTCTTCTTCCTTCTATTCTTCTCATCATTAGCAACCTTCACATATTTATGTTCACTACTTGAGTAGCAAGGTTCTTTGACCTCCTCTTGAGTTGTGTACCTTTCTCATCCATATAGACATTGAAAAATTTCCATCATTTCCTTTGTTGAATCACAATGCCTCACTTTATCATCATATGGTTTAGACAACCATTTCATGATAACCTCCTTGGCTTATGTATTGAACTCAAACCTCTCTCCATATATCACAGACAATCAAATGTTTTCATTGATAACCATCAAATAGGCCTCCATTCTAATATTCCAGAGCTCGTAGTCTGATCCATTAAAAAATGGAACTCCTTCTGTTGTTAGCCAAACTTGATTATCCATTGTTTCCCATATTCCTTCTAGCGATCAAGCTATTCCTAAAGGAACTTGCTCTAATACCAATTGTTGGAAACATTGTTAATACTAAGAGGGGGGTGAATAAATTTAAGGCTAATTTTGAATTTTATGCCAATTCATTTTTACTCATTCAAACTTGGCATCCACTATATGAGAGAAAGCATTAACAAACCACAACAACAACCATATCAACCAGTACAACCATGTATATCATGAGAAGAAAACACATGAGACAAGGAATTTTAAGGCGGAAACCCTTCCTGAAAAAAAACCACCTAAGCTTATTTTTTTTATTGATGTAAAAATAAGAGAAAATAATCTATTACATCAATCTGTTTGTGAGCCACCGCTCACAAAAAGCACCAACTCCCTTTGATTGTTTTCTAGCACCCACTAACAGGAAGCACCAACTCCCTTTGATTTTTTGCTAGCACCCACTAGCAGGAAGCACCAACCCTCTCATTTTGTAGATACGTGATCATCCTACTAGAAGCACCATTTGAAACACCAACTTTATGGATTTGTTGCAAGAACCAACTTGAAACTCCTTGGATTTATGCAAGCATCAACTTGCAGGAGGCACCAACCCCCAATCCTTCTCAGACACCCACAAGAGATGGAAGCACCAACTTCCTATATGTAGGCTCCAACCCACACTCAAAAGATAATTTACTACTCACTGTAATTGGCAGCCTCTCTGCATGTTTTCAACTCTTTTTTCTCCTCACCCCTTATCCCACACAACAGTATTTTTCCACTGCTCACTTTGTAGAAGCCGACTATTCTTCTGGACAATAATAGCTCATCACAACTCTCTCAATTCTCTGTCCATATGACAATATTATACTCTAATTGCGCCTCTACTCTCAACAACATACATTCATCACTCTATTTATTTATGATCACTCTATAACAACCCATTGTTCTCGTTCCTCTGCTCTCAGAAGCACACACTCAACTCTCAACCTTCTTCTTATGCTCTTGCACTTTCATGCTTTCGCAAAACAACACAGGCTCTCTTGGGGTCTCTTTCCTCTACATAGGCTTTCTCAACCTCATTTTTGTAGAACAAGTTCACTTGGCCTCACATAAAAGTGCTCACATGCACAAATATCTCCACAAAACTCACTGGTAACAATTCTGCTTCCCCCCTCATTGCTCAATGGAAATCCTGATTTTTGTTCCAATGTTGCACTGTGATCAATGCTATATTTTCCAACCATCATTTCAAAATTCACATTGCTCGAGTGTACTCCTGCACTTGGCTTCTCCATCTTGTTTTTGTGTCTCTTGCTTGAATGTGGCTACTACGATCAATGTTGTCTCTTTTAGTGATCACTCTGCCATTGACACTATCAAAGTGTACTCCTGCATGGCTTCTCCATCCTGCTATTGCAAATGACTAGGCCACTTTTTCCTCGTTAATAACTGAGAATGGGCTCTGAGCATTCTTCCATATTGAGAATTAATTCTCAGTCAAACTAAACACTAAAACTAGGTTCTTGTCCTTTCTCTGAACAATTATCATGTACCTGAGGCTTTGATATTTATTTAATCCTGTGTAGCGTGGACACAATATTAGGGATGGCTTACTTCAACTAAATACGAGCTCCATTTAAATCATCCCGCGCAATCATGGTCCTTTCTTCCTTGACCCAAAGATATTTGTCTCTATCTCTTTCCTACGACAGTCACCATTGTCACCATCAACCAACTCCTATGTGCATTTACTTAGTTGTTGACTCATTCATCCTTCATACTCCTTTGTATTGGAATTTCGGATCTCCCACATATCGTAACTTTGTATTAACACGAGCTTATGATATTACAAGATTATGAAATCGTGAGCCTGGCCTTTAGCTCCTTTTCCTTAGCCCCTTATTATTTTTCACCATATGATTGGGTGTTGTGACCGACGACATAACACTTATGTGCTAAGGCCTTCAGGCTCCTGCCATGGACTCTCTCCTTGTGTTCTTTCTCTTCAAATTTATTTCTTTTGGATTTCCCAGCAAAACGACAACACATTGGAGCTCCTGGTATTAGAACTTTCTTCAAATTTCAATTAGAGGGGTTCCAGAAATTCTGACCTCAAAAATTTATTTCCCACATGGTGTCTCTACAACACTTAGGTGATAACGACCACTCTATGCCCTTCGTCGTTTGGGTCCCCACGACCAAACACTAGTAAATAATCGGAAGCCCATGGTATTGAAACTTCTTCACAAAAAATTATACAGGAATTACAAAAACTCTAACCTTTGAAATACCCATGTGGTGTCTCCATAACACTTAGGTTCTAAACCTTTCTATATGCCCTTGGTTCTTTGGGCTCCACGAAAAATTGGAAATCAACATCAAATCTCATAGTATCATGAATTTCATCAAAATTCAATTACATAGAAGTTAAGAAATCCTAACCTCTAAAATACCGACCTTACGAGATGACTTCATGCTCTTGTCATCATCTTCATGTGGCATCTCCTTAGTGGTGACACATGTCACCTAGATTTTCCCTAGTAGGGTACCCAATAATGTAGAATATGACTTCCATGTTTCCTCTGTAAAATCATTTCATGTAGACATCATATGCCACCGTCAACTCTCGAGGACCAATTATTTGTTGCCATGTGTCCTGTCTGAGGAGAGAGAAAGGGTCCCAGGTCCTCCGATTTTTCAACAATTTTATTTGTAAATCCTTGTTACCAAACTCCATGTTGCACTGCTCATATGACGATGGTCATATTTTTGTTGGATTCCCCTTTCAGAGAGGTGCAATATTGATCTAAATATCATCTTGATCGGATGAGCAAAACATTTATTTTGAATTTATTTTCCACATGTGCAAGTTCGACCAGATTTGTAATGTAGGCTCACATGCCTAATATATGTGTCACACACCCTCATTGATGGATATAAATTGAAGAGACTTGGAGGTCATTTTCTCATCATCTCATCACACATTCTCTCACTGTGATATGATTGGTTCGATAGACTTTCGAGGCCTTTTCCGCTCACACTTGCGGAGCAGAAGTTTGAAATTTGAGGATCTATTTAGGGCACTTTTGTAGCAGTGTTGACCAATGTTGACCGTGGTCAACCCTTGGTCGTTTGACCTCCAAATTCTACCAAAAATCTGATTTTAGGAGGCCGTACAATTGGGCACTAAAATCAAGGAATTCCGGGTTATTTGACGAAGCCCTAATTTGTTGCGTTGACTTTTCTGTTGCTACATGCGTTGACTTTTCTACGCTGTTTTTGGGTTGACTAGTGTTGACTTGTGATGAGCTGTCTTTGAGGGCTATGGGTGTGACACATGAAGGGTTGGCTGACCATGAAAAGACTTTGCTGGTTGAAGCATCCTGCTGACCGTCGTAACACAACCATATCTCATATCTTTACCAGATAAAAGGAATTGTAAATATGATCTATATTTGGCTTGTATTCTATTGATCTATTATTGTGTTCTATCAACATTTTACTTTTGCTTTTTTGTGATTTCTATTTTGTATCAGGCCTAAGAAAGATTGAAGTAAAGGTGCATCAAGCATAGAACACCATGGTTATCTAAATTTAACATGGAATCAGAGCTAAGGTGAAGACAAATTCCAAGAGTCCTAGCTGGTGTTAGAAGCTATGTCTGAAGGAAGAATTCCTATCAAGGACAAAGGGCCTCCTCAACCTACAAGGGTTTCAAGGCTGATGATAAATTGACTAATAAGTCTAATTATCATGCATGGAATATGTCCTTGGATTTGGTGCTAGAAGATCAAGATGTCATGGACTATGTGCAGGGGAAGATTCAAGAGCCTCCATTAAATGCAGCTGCTACCATGAAGACGAAGTATAGAAAAGGGGAAATAAAAGCAAAGATGATTATCTGAGATTCTATTCATAAGCACTTGGTTGCTTACATTTCTGAGCTGAAGACATCTAAGGAGATGTATGATAAGTTTGTGAGCATGTTCAAGGCTAGAAACGCTAATAAAATCCTCTTCTTCAAAAATCAATTGAAGAATATCAAGAAGTGTAAGGATGAATCTATTCAATCCTATTTTATGAGGCCCGTTGAAATCCGGAATAACCTCCTAGCTATTGGGGAAGCAATATATGATCGAGAGATGGTTCTTATTGCACTTGGAGGTCTCCCCCATGATTGGAATGTATTCAATACCACTATTATTAATAATAATGGGATTTATGATTTTGATGAAATATTGACGAGATGCACTCAAGAGGAAACAAGAATGATGGAGTATGCCTCTAATGGAAATGGAAGTGACCCTACTACCTTCGCCTCTCATGCAAAGAATAACCATGGTGGCCCAAGAAGTCAAAACCATGGTAGAGAGGGGCCCGAAGGAAGGAAGGGAAGATGTTACACTTGTAACAAGTCTGGTCACTATGCAAGAGAGTGCCCTAATAGAAGAGACTCTCCCAGGGATTATGACAACAGAAAATCGAGAAGAAATGGAAGGAACAACAGGTTCCAAGGAAAAAGGAAGGCACCGTTTGATCGTAGTGGAAATGGGAAACCTTTCAAGAGGTCAAGAAATTCCAAGTACGATGAGTCTAATGTTATTGATAATAAGAGAAATGAATTTATTCTTGTATCTGCCATCTCTGCTGCATCTCCACTCGATACCCTAGATGTCTGGTTGATTGATAGTGGTGCATCAAGGCACCTCACTGGTTATAAATAAGTGTTTTCTGATTTGGTTGAGAAGGATACTAATCTGGAAATTATCCTTGGAGATAATGCCACCTATCCCATGAAAGGGACAGGGACTGTGACCATCCATCTATCTCAAGGTCAAGTCCTTCGATTACAAGATGTGTTGTATGTACTTGATTTGAAGAAGAACCTTGTGTCCATTTCGAAAATGGAAGACAAAGGGTTCAAGGTGGATTTCGTTCATGGAAAGGTAGTTATCTGGAAGAAGAACTTCAAGGAAGCTCTTTCTATTGGTTTTAGAGTTGATACACTCTACCAGGTTGGAGGAATTCCATTGGGGGATATGTCATGTGATACAAATCTTCAAATAGAGTTATGGCACTGGAGGTTTGCACACCTTCATTACAAAGCCCTTCCTGAAGCAGGGAAGGTGGTGACAGGGATGCCTGAATTTAGAGATGATCACGAAGGTATATGTCAGGGTTGTACCAAAGGGAAGCATACAAGGGGACCATTCCCCTTAAGTGTCACAAATACTACTGATATCTTGCAGTTGATACATTATGACTTATCTGGAATGCTGCCTGTGACATCCTTGGGAGGATGATCCTATTACATGAATTTTCCAGATGAATTCTCTCGCAAGACCTGGATATATTTTTTGAAGAATAAGGATGAAGCATTCAAACGGTTCCGTACCTTCAAGGCCTTGGTGGAAAATCAAACTGAGAATAAAATAAAATTTTTGAGGACCGACAATGGGACCGAATATGATTCAAATGAGTTTAATGAATTTTGTAGAGAAGATGGTATTAAGAGAAAGAGCACAACAGCATACACCCTTGAGAAAAATGGTGTTGCTGTAAGAAAGAACAAGACCATTGTGGAAGTTTCCCATGCCATGCTCTCTGACCAAGGTCTTCCGAAGTTTCTATGGGGAGAAACTATGAACACTGTTGTGTATGTTCAAAATAGATGCCCGCATTCCACTTTTAACTCCAAAACTCCCAAAGAAGTCTTCTCTGGTAAGAAACTTGATGTTTCTAATTTTAGAGTTTTTGGTTGTCCTATTTACTTTCATGTACCGAAAGAAAAGAGAAGCAAGCTGGATGCTTCTGAAAAGCAGGGAATTTTTGTGGGCTACAGTGAAACTTCAAAGTCATATAGAATCTATGTGCCTGTTCAAAGAGAAGTGGATATATTCCATGATGTCACCTTCGATGAAGATGTTGCCCTTAAGAAAGTGAGAAATCTTCCTAGCTCCAAGGAAAACAAAGAAGATAAAGAAGCAAGGAATCGGGAAGAGCCGAAGGATGACCTGATGCCTGATGTTGAAGGACCTATGGATCCCATTGATCTACCTCCTTCAAATAAGAGAAGACCCTCATGGCTCAAGGATAATCTCGTAGATGCCGAGAGACATGTTTCCCCAAGGGGGACATTCCGTGAAAGCAAGAAGCCGAAGAGATACCATGGGTATATAGCAACCATGAGTGCGATAGTACAATCTAAGCCTGGAACATTTGAAGAAGTCGTAAAGCATAAAGTTTGGAAGGATGATATGCACGAAGAATATGAGTCCATTATAAAGAATGATGTCTGGGAAGTGGTCTCAAGACTGGAGGACAAGTCTGTTGTCACCTCGAAATGATTGTATAAGATCAAGCATGGATCTGATGGAAGTGCTGAAAATTACAAGGCAAGATTTGTTGCCCGAGGATTCTCTCAAAAAGAAGGCATAGATTATGATGATATATTTGCACCTGTGGCCCGCTATACCACCATCCGATCTATTATTTCTCTTTCTGCTACGCAAGGATGGAGTCTACATCATATGGATGTGAAGACCGCTTTTCTACATGGTGCTATGAAGGAAGAGGTGTATGTGGAGAAACCTCTGGGGTTCGAAGTCCGAGATAGAGACACTCATGTATGCAGGTTGAATAAATCCCTCTATGGGTTGAAGCAAGCCCCCAGGGATTAGTATGAGAGGATAGATAACTACTTGATGAATTTGGGCTTCACTTGAAGTAATGCTAATCCGAACCTTTTCTTTAAGGCCGATAGAGAAAGGCATCTCATACTAGCTCTCTATGTAGAGGATCTCTTCTTGACAGGTGCTAACCCTCTCATTCACCAGTGTAAGAGGGAACTAGCTTTCGAGTTTGAGATGAAAGACCCAGGACTGATGCACTAATTCCTAGGCTTGGAGGTCTAGTAGAGGCTAGGTGAGATTTTCCTTTCTTAAGGAAAATATGTCGTGAAGCTATTGTAGAGAATTGGTATGGTGGACTGTAAGTCTGTGTCGACACCAATGGAACTCAAATTTAAGAATTTGAGTAGAAAGGCTGTTGGGACCGTGCTCACAAATCCTATCGAGTATAGACAACTCATGGGGGCCCTAATGTTCTTAGTGAACTCTCGTCTGAACATATGTTTTGCAGTGAACACTTTGAGTCAACATATGGATGATCCTCATCATATTCACTGGATTGGTGCCAAGAATCCGTTGAGATATATTCGAGGCACAATCAAACATGGGATGAGATACACTACTAGGAGTTTGAGACTCCATGGATATCTGATGCCGATTGGGTTGGCATTGTGGTGGATCACAAGAGCACATCTGGATGTTGCTTCACCTTGGGTTATGCTTCGATATCTTGGATGAGCAGGAAGCAGAAGTCGGTGGCTTTGAGCACCGTTGAGTTTGAATACATTGTAGCGAGTATGGCCTGTTGTGAATTTTTTTGGTTGCGAAAGCTCTTCAGTGAGCTATTCAGGCATGTGCTAGATACCACTGTTATCCTTTGTGATAACCAGAGTGGGATTTGTCTTTTTGAGAATCCCGTGTTCCACGTTTGATCCAAGAATATTGATATTAGGTACCACTTTATTTGGGATATGGTATAGCAAGATGCCATAAGGCTCAATCATATAGGAACTGATGAGCAGGTCACAAATATTCTCACAAAGCCCTTGGGGAAGGTCAAGTTCCTAACTTTTCGTGAGAATCTTGGAATCGTGGAAAGACCCTATTCTGAAGGTCCTGCTTGAGTTGGACTATGAGCTCTGGGAGCCCCAGGGGGCTTGGGGATAGCTTCTTGGATCTATATGCACTCATGGGGCTAGGCTTGCCAAACCTTGTGGTGATTCTCCCCCACCGTTATGATATTGAGTTAGTTCGCCTCTCTCTGATCTGTGCCCCACACACATCCTACCCATGGAGTTTCTGGAAAGTACCTCTCATTTTTCCAATGAGGTTGGAAGTGTGGATAGAGACCATAGAAATACTGATGGACGCATCCGATATTGTTGTACTCTCTATTTCTAGGATGGCACGTGTCCAACACCTTGATCTGGGATCAAGTATGATGAGGTTTTATCCTCTAAACTGACTTCAGGTCAGTAAAATAACTTTGGGTTAGTATGAGACTCTTTCTGGGTCCAAGAGAGGTTTTTACCTATAAGTTGACTTCGGGTCAACTAAGTGTGATGTATTTGTGACTCACCTTTTTTTTAAAAGAACCAGCAAAGCAACTTACGGTGGGATGACGCACGATGTTTAGTTTGGTACATGATGGATGACACTTGTGGATAGATGGAGTTCACCCTAGTTGAGAGGGAGTGTTAATTTTGGGAAACTAGGTCCATACTCCATGTTGCACTTATCACATGACAATGGTCATAATTTTTTTGGATTCCTCTTTCGGAGAGGTGCAAGATTGATCTAAAGATCATGTTGATCGGATGAGCAGAACATTTATTATGAATTTATTTTCCACATGTGCAAGGTTGACTAGATATGTAATGTAGGCTCACATGCCTAATAGATGTGTCACACACCCTCATTGATGGATATAAATTGGAGAGACTTGGAGGTCATTTTCTCATCATCTAATCACACATTCTCTCATTGTGATCTGATTGGTTCAATAGCCTTTGGAGGCCTTTTTCCCCTCACACGTGTGGAGTAGATGTCTAAAATTTGCGGATCTGTTTAGGGAAATTTTGCAGTAGTGTTGACCGTGGTCAACCCTTGGTCGTTTGACCTCCAAATTCTGCCAAAAATATAATTTTAGGAGGTCGTACAACTGGGCACTAAAATCGAGGAATTTTGGGCTATTTGATCGAAGCCCTAATTTGCTGCGTTGACTTTTCTATCGTTGTCTGCGTTAACTTTTATACACTATTTTTGGGTTGATTAGTGTTGAACTGTGATGAGTTGTCTTTGAGGTTTGTGGGTGTGACACATGAAGGGTTTTCTGACCGTGAAAAGACTTTGCTGGTTGAAGCAACCTGCTGACCGCCGTAACACAACAATATCTCATATCTTTTTTGGACAAAAGGAATTGTAAATCTTATCTATATTTGGCTTGTGTTCTATTGATGTATTATTTTGTTCTATCAGCATTTTACTTTAATGTTTTTGTGATTTCTGTTTTGTATCGGGCCTAAGAAATATTGAAGTAAAAGTGCAACAAGCATAGAACTCCATGGTTATCTAAATTCAACAATCCTTCTCCTCAAAAATTCGTCTTTTTTTATAAGAATTCATTTATAAGGAATTACGAAACTCCGAGGTTCCAATGTTCTCGACCTTCCGAGGTTCCAACCTACTCTGATATTGTGATATAATTCCTACCAGTCCTTCTAATATCAGGTCCCGATGTTTTGAGCCTTTTCCGATATCCAACGTTTCAAGAATCGGCTCTCGATGGTCGAATTTATCCTTTCGAGTATCTTTAATTTAAATAAAACACTAAGGAAATAATCCACCAAGGTTATCACCTATTCCTTCCTTGTTCTCAGATCAAAATTTTTCTCAGAAAGGAATTTCATTGAGGTTGCGAAGTTATAAGGTCCCGATATTCCTTCCTTTGATCACATTTTAACTCTGCTATCATGGCTTCAGTCACAAAAATTTTACTGGGAATAATTCCTAATCAAGGAGGCCATTTGAATACTTCCACATACTGTTGGAAATCCATATCAGAGAACTTTCCAGTGGATAAGGTTCAATGCAGGCTTTGAGCCCATTTTCTACTTGCAAAGTGGCAACAAATGCTTTGTTGTTCTTTGCACCTTGACCCATCTTCTTTTGTCTAGAACCTTCTCTTCCAACCACCATAGTCATCATTTTATGGATTCTTCAATAATCCTACCACTATGATGATTCTCTACAAAGCACTGCAACAACCATAGGACTCCCTCTGAGCTTGAAACTTCAAGAACATCAATTCTAGCACATACATCCAAGCTGAATTGGTTGAAATCAATGTAACCACACTTGATAATTGTTAGGCAATGCCAACTTCCCAAATTGATCTCTCAACATGAATGTTGACATCAATGTCAACACACTTGCAACCACTAGCCATCTAGACAATGCCAACTATCCAACATAGGATGAATGATGTCTCTAGGAGGTCGAGTTCCCTCCTATATATAGGCTTCCAAGATGGAAAAAGTACCCTAATTTAGGAAGACTTCTTATATGCCGGGCCAACTTGGCCATGGAGGGTATTTTTACCTTTTAAATACAAAAATAATTCTTCTTACAAGTTAGAATGTGCCTGATGGGGTCTTCTTATTATTGGTAAAATATATAACTAGGTTCGGTCATGATTTTATGCATTTGATGTAATGATTAAAATAAATATATTATTGTTGATCTTGAGGCATGGGTTTCATGCTCAAGGAAATTTATTTTTATAGGTCAATATCCCATTGAGAGCTTCAAGGGCTTATGAGTCATTTTCATGTATGACATACCCATTTGGGCAAGTTACATATTGTAAAAGGAATTTATTTGAGTCAAATTCAAGTCAAATAACCCTCCAAGATCAATTCATGATACAATATACAAGTCACCCAACAATCATGATCAAGTCGGCCTTAGGAGGAATAATTCGACCCAAATAAAAGCCTATATAAAGGAGACCTCAACCTCACTTAAAGGACCCACTTTACTCACTCAAGTTTGATCACAAGGACAAGAAGAAGTGTGAAGAAGATGAAGACAAAGGAAAGAGGAAAATATTAGTTGTTTTGTTTTTTTTTTGGCTATTTCTCTCCACACATGTGAAGGAATTAGGGCACATATTGATTTAGTGAAGCTGAGTTGCAAAAGTGAGTATAAGGACATCAAAAGAGATAATTTGGAAAGTAAAATTATTTAGGAGAGAGAATCTATCCAAGCAAAGAAGAGAGGAGAAGGAATACACCTTGTTTCTCACACGTGAAAGGTTTAGGGTTTCTACAAAATAAGCTACTAGATAGGTTGAAGTTGCAGAAGAAGCTACTAGATAGGTCAAAGTTGCTAAAGAAATTGTTGGATACGTCGAATTTACAAAAGAAGCTATTGGATAGGTCAAAGTTGCAGAAGAAGCTACTCAATAAGTCAAAATTGTAAAAGAAGCAGCCAAAATTATAAATTGCAGAAAGAAGTTGGAAGCAAGATTTTACTTGGCCTTGGATGGTCTTGGTCAAGGGTCAAAGGTCTTGGAATTTGTCAATTGAAGGTATATAAGAAGGGAAAGAATTTTGATGAGTTTTCCTCTCAAGTTGGAGTTGTTTTGGCCCTCGTTGATCACCTACATCTTGTGTCCTATTTTTTCATTGTTTTTAATATTTTGGTAGCTGTATGATGATATAGAAAATTGATTATAATAAAGGAAAGAAGAAGTAAATCAAGAAATGTAAAAATACATCACAGGAAATTATTAATGAAAGGGAAATCACCTACACTTATTGCCCCTATATTTCTCAACATGGTATCAGAGCTAAGGTGACAAAAGTTAAGGAAGGGAAGATTAAAGAAGGACACTCAAGAGCCAAAGCACTAGAAGATAATCAAGTGCATCAATCATAAAAAAAGACCTCACTTTTCAAACGCGCTACAAGGACAATGTTTACATCATCATCTTGGAGGAAGTTACTAAAGAAGGCCTAATTTTATTCTACACTTGAAGAATTCTTGGGAACCCCACATAATCATCAACTCAAGGAGAAGAAGACCTCATAAACCCTACCTCCACTAAAATAAGGACTTTGAAGCATCTTGAAGTGTACACATCCAAGGGAAGAAAGAAAAGGTGTTTTCTTCATTATCAAGGAACCAAGGTGATATCCCCTCTATAAAGGATCACCTATGAACGAATACATCCTCATAAAAAAGACATATTCAACCATCATTATCATCATCAAAATAAATAAGGAATTAGAATGAAGATATTGTCATCAAGGAGTATCTTCACAAGTAAGTATCCTTATGTCTACATCTGAATCTATCAAAATATCTTTTTTCGAGGAAAGAAACAATTTGGTTAGGTCATAAAAATTTCTTGCAAGGAATAAGGGTTCAATTAATAAACCTTCAAAGGAATAATCTCAAGCTCATGCAAAGTATATGAAAGGGGAATTAATGGCTCAAAGGTTTCTGTTGTGAAACCAGCGCCAAAAATAGAAGAAAATAGATATCATCACCTTGGAAGTAAGCCACTTCGAGGGGGAAACCTACAATACATTACATGAATGAAAATTTCTTGGATGATTCAAATGAAAAAACCTCCTTTCTATATATAGGAGTCCATGGGGCCACAATGTAATCCTAGTGGGGCCATAATGTAATCCTAGCCGACCTAACAATAACAATGTAAGGGCACAATAATAACAATATTGGGGTTAGAGGGGACTACAATAATAAAAATAAAGGGGCTACACTAATAACATTAAGGGGCTAAATTAGTAATATAGGGACCTAACATTCCCCTCTCCTTCAAAAAAGTGTTGTCCTCAATGCTTGAGTAGCTCTGGGTGCTTCTGTATAAAATTCTCATCCTCCCATGTAGAATCTTCAGTGGGTAAGTTCTTCCACTTGATGAGATACTCTGAAATTGATCGATTCCGTAGCTATCGAGTTCTTGTTTCTGTGACCGCTTCAGGTTCCAATATGATTTTTCCTTCCTCATCAAGTTCTGGCAATATTGTTTGAACTGGAAGATTTTCACCTATAACCTTCTTTAAGCATAAAACATGGAAAACTGGATGTACTCGCGAAGAAGCAGGAAGCTCCAATTTGTATGCCATAGTACCAATCTTTTGCAACACCTTGTAAGGACCATAGTACTTTGGCGATAATTTATTATCCTTCTTAGCTTGCTTGAGGGACATTTGTTTGTAAGGTTGTAGCCGTAAAAATACCCAATCTCCTACATCAAAACTTCTCTCGCTGCGATGTTGATCTGCCTGTTGTTTCATTCGATTTTGTGCCAAATTCAGGTTATCCTTTAAGAGTTGGAGAACTTCTTGCTGATGCTCGATGTGATATTCCACTTCTTGAACCTTCGAATTTTCCCTTAAAGATGATGTGATGGATGGTGGATGATATCCATAAAGTGCCATAAATGGGGTCATTTTTGCTGCAGTATGGAAGGAAGTGTTATACCACCATTCAGCGAGAGGTAACCACTTGACCCATTGTGTTTGTTTATCAGATACAAAACAACGAAGATATCCTTCCAAACATTTATTTACTATCTCGGTTTGACCATCGGATTGAGGATGATAAGATGAGCTATGAGCTAATTGAGTACCCAAACAAGAAAATAACTCCGTCCAAAAATTTCCAGTAAAAATGGGATCTCTGTCACTCACAATAACCCTTGGGTTTTCATGTAGCTTTTGAATTGTGTCCATAAATGTAGTAGCAACTGTACTTGCTTTAAATGGATGAGATAATGCACAAAAGTGTGCATACTTGGTAAGTCTATCAACTACCACCATGATGACACTCTTTCCTTCGGACTTAGGTAAACTTGTGATAAAATCCATTGAAATCTCCTCCCAATGTTGAATTGGAATGGATAAAGGTTGTAGAAGACCCAGTGTATTAATTGTCTCAACTTTATTTTGCTGGAAAACCAAAAATTCCGCCACAAACTTTTGAATATCAGATTTAAGGCCATCCCAAAAAAACAATTTCTTCACCCTGTGGTAAGTTTTTAAAAATCCTGAGTGTCCTCCTAAAGGAGAAGTGTGCAATTCCAAAAGAATCTTTTATTTTAGTTGGGAATTCTTACAAAGATATAAGCGATCTTTGTACCATAAGGAATCATTTGTCCAAATAAATATATCAGATGTACGAAGATCTTGCTGCAACTTTTGAATTAGTGTCCACACTTTTTGTGAAACTAGCTCCAAAAGAGAAGAAAAGAGATATCAACGCCTTAGAAATAAGCCACTTCGAGGGGGCAACCTCTAATAGATTACATGAATGAACAATTCTTGGATGATTCAAATTACAAAACCTCCTTTCTATATATAGGAGTCCATGGGGCCACAATGTAATCCTAGCCGACCTAACAATAATAATTTAAGGGCATAATAATAACAATATGGGGGTTACAAGGGTACAATAATAACAATAAGGGGGTTACACTAACAACAATAAGGGACTATATTAGTAATATAGGGACCTAACATGCCCCTCTCCTTCAAAAAAGTGTTGTCCTCAATGCTTGAGTAGCTCTGGGTGCTTCTGTATAAAATTCTCATCCTCCCATGTAGAATCTTCAGTGGGTAAGTTCTTCCACTTGATGAGATACTCTGAAATTGATCGATTCCATAGCTGTCGAGTTCTTGTTTCTGTGACCTCTTCAGGTTACAATATGATTTTTCCTTCCTCATCAAGTTCTGGCAATATTGTTTGAACTGGAATATTTTCACCTATAACCTTCTTTAAGCATGAAACATGGAAAACTGGATGCACTCGTGAAGAAGCAGGAAGCTCCAATTTGTATGCCATAGTACCAATCTTTTGCAACACCTTGTAAGGACCATAGTAATTTGGCAATAATTTATTATCCTTCTTAGCTTGCTTGAGGGACATTTGTTTGTATGGTTGTAGCCATAAAAAAACCCAATCTCCTACATCAAAACTTCTCTCGCTGCGATGTTGATCTGCCTGTTGTTTCATTCGATTTTGTGCCAAATTCAGGTTATCCTTTAAGAGTTGGAGAACTTCTTGCTGATGCTCGATGTGATCTTCCACCGCTTGAACCTTCGAATTTTCCCTTAAAGATGATGTGATCGATGGTGGATGATATCCATAAAGTGCCATAAATGGGGTCATTTTTGCTGCAGTATGGAAGGATGTGTTATACCACCATTCAGCGAGAGGTAACCACTTGACCCATTGTGTTTGTTTATCAGATACAAAACAACGAAGATATCCTTCCAAACATTTATTTACTATCTCAGTTTGACCATCAGATTGAGGATGATAAGATGAGCTATGAGCTAATTGAGTACCCAAACATGAAAATAACTCCGTCCAAAAATTTCCAGTAAAAATGGGATCTCTGTCGCTCACAATAACCCTTGGATTTCCATGTAGCTTTTGAATTTTGTCCATAAATGTAGTAGCAACTGTACTTGCTTTAAATGGATGAGATAATGCACAAAAGTGTGCATACTTGGTAAGTCTATCAACTACCACCATGACGACACTCTTTCCTTCGGACTTAGGTAAACCTATGATAAACTCCATTGAAATCTCCTCCCAACATTGAATTGGAATGGATAAAGGTTGTAGAAGACCCGGGGTCTTAATTGTCTCAACTTTATTCTGCTGGAAAACCAAACATTCCACCACAAACTTTTGAATATCAGATTTAAGGCCATCCCAAAAAAAAATTTTCTTCACCCTGTGGTAAGTTTTTAAAAATCTTGAGTGTCCTCCTAAAGGAGAAGTGTGCAATTCCAAAAGAATATTTTGTTTTAGTTGGGAATTATTACAAATATATAAGCAATCTTTGTACCATAAGGAATCATTTTTCCAACTAAATGTATCAGATGTACTAGGATCTTGCTGCAAATTTTGAATGAGTGTCCATACATCTTTGTCCTTCTTCCATTCATCTCTTGCTTCGGTTATCCAATCTGGCTGGATAATAGAAATGGCACAAAGCAATGCTTCCACCTCTTCATTCTTTCTTGAGAGTGCATCTGCAACAACATTAAGCTTTCCTTTTTTGTAGATTATTTCAAAGTCATAACCCAACATCTTTGTGACCCATTTTTGCTGCTCTTCTGAAGATAGTCTTTGTTCCAAAAAGTGTTTAAGACTCTCATGATCAGTTTTTACCTTGAAGTGTCTTCCCATTAGGTAAGTTCGCCATTTCTTTAGTGCATGTAGTATTGCTAACATTTCCTTCTCATAAATAGGTTTCTGTAAATACTTTCCTTTGATTGGATGACTTTCAAATGCAATGGGTCTTCCTTCCTGCATTAAAACTGCACCAATTCCATTTCCTGAGGCATCACATTCCACAATAAAGGTTTTTGTGAAGTCTGGTGTAGCTAAGACCGGTGCTAGGCACATTGCCTCTTTAAGACGTTCAAAGGCCTTAGTTGCTTCAGGAGTCCTTGAAAATGCATCTTTCTTCAATAATGTTGTTAGAGGTGCTGCTATTCTCCCATAATTCTTAACAAACTTGCGATAATACCCTGTTAACCCTAGAAATCCTCGCAACTGCTTTATGGTTGTGGGGACTTTCCATTCCTTAATGGCTTTAATTTGTTAGGGTCTACCTTAACACCCTCGTGAGATACAATATGACCCAGATATTCCACCTCTTGTACTCCAAAGAAACATTTGGATGTTTTTGCATATAATTGTTTCTCCTGCAATAGTTTGAGCACCCCGTCAACATGTTGAACATGATCCTTCCAAGACCTACTGTAGATTAGTATATCATCAAAAAATACTAGCACAAATTTTCTAAGGAAGGGTTTGAAAATGGAATTCATCAACCCTTGAAATGTAGAAGGTGCATTGGTAAGGCCAAAAGGCATGACCAAAAATTCAAAATGACCCTCATGAGTTCAAAATGATGTTTTCGGAATATCTTTAGTCTTCATTCTAATTTGATGATACCCTGAATGAAGATCCAATTTGGTAAAATAAATTGCTCCATGTAGTTCATCAAATAATTCATCAATCACAGGAATGGGAAATTTGTCTTTAATGGTGAGCTTATTGAGCTCCCTATAATCCAGACACATGTGCTGTGATCCATCCTTCTTGTGTACCAATACTACAGGAGCAGAGAAAGAACTATAACTAGGTTGAATTATACCCGCCTCTAACATTTATGCAGTCATACGTTCAATTTCACTCTTTTGGACATAAGGATATCTATAAGGCCTGATGTTTGGAGGAACACTTCCTGGAATCAAATGAATAGCATGATCATGATCACGAATAGGTGGGAGTCCTTTTGGAGTTTCAAAAACCTTGGAATGATTATCCAATACTTTTTGGAGATCTACAGAAATAGACGATTTTGATGTTGGAACTTCTAGTGAGCATAATTGTGCAATTATGCCTCGTTGTTTTTTATTTAGAAGATTTGTCATGACATTAGAGCTTATTATATTTCATGTCTTCCCTGCAATACCCCGTAATTCGACTTCCTTTCCTTCTGAAAAAAATTTCAAGAAAAGTTCTTGAAAATTAAAAGCTACCATCCCCAAAGATTGTAACCATTGTACTCCTAGTACAACATCAGCACCTCCGATAGGAATGGAAAGCATTGGACTATTCAATACATATTCCTCCATGGTTAGCTTGATATTATGGCATTTTCTAGAGCAATTTATAGTTCCTCCATTTGCAACCATCACTTGACATTCTGGTGCTGGGTATAGGAAACAATTTAATTCCTTGGCTACCTTACAATGAATAAAATTATGGGTGCTACCTGAATCAATCAACACTATTACCTTTTACTTCTTGATTTGTCCTTTTATCTTGAGAGTTTGAGGAGTGGTAATTCCTACCAGTGCATTACACGATATGGTCGGATTCATTTCTTCCTCTTCTAGGGCTGGTTCCTCGTGTATATCCTCTTCTTGTTCATTTTCTTCTTCCTCTTCACAATCTATGTAAAATAATTTCTTCTCAGCACACTTATGACCTTTAGTGTATTTTCTATCACAACTGTAGCAAAGCCCTTTTTCTCTTCTTTCTTCCAATTGTTGTGGTGTCAACCTTGTAGGTTGTGGAAATCTAGGCGTAGAAACACTTCCTTCTTTATAGAAGTGAGTGATAGGCTTCCTTGTCACCATAATTTTACATTCAATTTTTCTTGCCAACCTGAATGCCTTCTCCAATGAATCAGGTTCCAAAACGCGAACTTCATGTTGGATGTTATCCTTTAAAGTACCTATGAAGAGATCAATATTGTGTTCCTCTGGAATATCAGTTACCCTTATATTCAATTTTTGGAAGTCCTCAATGTGCTGCCCCACTAAACCCTTTTGTTTGAGATTTATCAATTGGCTAAAGAAGGTGTTGCTCTTTGTATCCTCATAATGTGCTATCATTTCCCCCGTAAAAATTGACCAAGTGACAATTTTTTTACGGGAGCAAAGCCATCGATACCATACAAATGTATTTTGTTCTAAATGTAAAGTTGCAATGCGTACCTTTTGTGTGTTTTGCACATTATGGAGATCAAAGTATTGCTCCATCTGTAGTATCCATGTTACAGGATCCTTTCCATCAAACTTCCTCATATCCATTTTTGGAATATGGTGGTTCTTCCCGCCAACATTAGATTTTATGAAATCACGATTAACATTTATTTTGTTCTCAGCATGAGTTTCCTCTACTATATTTTCACCATTAAGAAACATTTCTTGTATCAACTTTGTCAAACCTTCCATGTATGCTTTTAGATCATTCTTCATGTTTTCCATTTTCTCATTGATCTTAGCTTCCGTGTCATCCATCTTAGATTCCATGCCAGCTTCCATGCCATCTATCTTAGATTCCATTCCATCTATGTCATTCTTCAAACCATCCATATTAGATTCCACGCCTTTCTTCAAACCATCCATCTTAGTTTCCATGCCTTTCTTCAAAAATTCCATGTCATTTTTTGTTGCTCTTTGTGAGAGCGAAATTTGTTGCACTTGCTCTTGTAATTTTGATATGTCATGTTGTCATTATTCTTCTTCATGAGTCATAGTAGAGCTTTATAAAGGCTTAATGGGTGTTGAATTATTTTTAGGGGCCATTTTAGAATCCAATACTAATATCTATTCTACAATATGCCCTTGGAATCAATTCAACTTGATTCTTCAAACAAGACTTATGCAATTCGGAAAAAAATACACACCTTTTACTTGCTTTTGAGGAGCTTGATATTGAAATTGAATTATATCTATAATTTTGGATTCCCAATATCTTAAATTTAGCCCTGTAGTAGCCCTCTGAAGCTTCTTTAAAATTCCATAGGTCTGATCTGATTTGGATTCTTCAAGGCAAAGTTATGTCCAATCTCCCACACTGACCCAATTTTGGACTGGTTCAGTAGAGTGAACTTGTACGACTTGCCACGTGTCATGGTTTATTCCTTTGGCTCTGAAATTGATAGAAAAAAAACTACAGTCTGTGAACTTGCAGCCAATTTTTACCGCATTCCAATCCGATGCTCAGAGAGAGAGCTATGAATATTTTCCCACGATCACCTATTTGAGATGAAATTCAGAAGCCTCAAAAAGCCCTGACTTCCATAGATCATATCTCCGAAAATATTGCGAACCAGTATCTGAAATTTTGCGACGATGTTCCTCAGGATTGCGGCTTCGCACTCTAAAAATTTCAGCTTCTGAACCTTCGTAGAACAAATGTTATTACGAAAATACCATAATGACCTGTTTAGGTTAAATTCAGGAGCCTGCAAAATGACCTAACTTGCACAGATCATATCTCCGAAAATATTGCGAACCAAGCTCTGAAATTTTGCGACGATGTTCCTCCAGATTTTGGCTTCGCACTATAAAAATTTTCGATTCTAAACCTTCGTAGAAAAATTTTTATAGCAAAAATTCCATGATGACCTGTTTGGAGCAGCGAAACCCTAGAATCTCAAAGCTCTGATACCAAATGTTGTGAAACCAGCTCCAAAAAGAGAAGAAAAGAGATATCAACGCCTTATAAATAAGCCACTTTGAGGGGGAAACCTCCAATACATTACATGAGTGAACAATTCTTGGATAATTCAAATTAAAAAACCTCCTTTATATATATAGGAGTCCATGGGGCCACAATGTAATCCTAGCCGACCTAACAATAATAATTTAAGGGCACAATAATAACAATAAGGGGGTTACACTAACAACAATAAGGGACTATACTAGTAATATAGGGACCTAAAAACGCTTCTTCATCCCTCTTTCATTAATCCCTTGCTTCGGTTATCCAATCTGGTTGGATAATAGAAATGGCACAAAGCAATGCTTCCACCTCTTCATTTTTTCTTGAGAGTGCATCTGCAACAACATTTAGCTTCCCTTTTTTGTAGATTATTTCAAAGTCATAACCCAACATCTTTGTGACCCATTTTTGCTGCTCTTCTGAAGATAGTCTTTGTTCCAAAAGTGTTTAAGACTATCATGATCAGTTTTTACCTTGAAGTGTCTTCCCATTAGGTAAGTTCGCCATTTCTTTAGTGCATGTAGTATTGCTAACATTTCCTTCTCATAAATAGGTTTCTGTAAATACTTTCCTTTGATTGGACGAGTTTCAAAAGCAATGGGTCTTCCTTCCTGCATTAAAACTGCACCAATTCCATTTCCTGAGGCATCACATTCCACAATAAAGGTTTTTGTGAAGTCTGGTGTAGCTAAGACCGGTGCTAGGCACATTGCCTCTTTAAGACGTTCAAAGGCCTTAGTTGCTTCAGGAGTCCATGAGAATGCATCTTTCTTCAATAATGTTGTTAGAGGTGCTGCTATTCTCCCATAATTCTTAACAAACTTGCGATAATACCCTGTTAACTCGAGAAATCCTCGCAACTGCTTTATGGTTGTGGGGAATTTCCATTTCTTAATGGCTTTAATTTTTTTAGGGTCTACTTTAACACCCTCGTGAGATACAATATGACCCAGATATTCCACCTCTT
Organism: Pinus albicaulis; assembly: GCA_034641835.2. Classification (NCBI taxonomy): domain Eukaryota; kingdom Viridiplantae; phylum Streptophyta; class Pinopsida; order Pinales; family Pinaceae; genus Pinus; species Pinus albicaulis. Next base: position 190,059,551 of record CM076573.1, read on the forward strand.
GTACTCCAAAGAAACATTTGGATTTTTTTGCATATAATTGTTTCTCCCGCAATAGTTTGAGCACCCTGTCAACATGTTCAACATGATCCTTCCAAGACCTGCTGTAGATTAGTATATCATCAAAAAATACTAGCACAAATTTTCTAAGGAAGGGTTTGAAAATGGAATTCATCAACCCTTGGAATGTAGAAGGTGCATTGGTAAGACCAAAAGGCATGACCAAAAATTCATAATGACCCTCATGAGTTCGAAATGCTGTTTTTGGAATATCTTCAGTCTTCATTCTAATTTGATGATATCCCGAACGAAGATCCAACTTGGTAAAATAAATTGCTCCATGTAATTCATCCAATAATTCATCAATCACAGGAATGGGAAATTTATCTTTAATGGTGAGCTTATTGAGCTCCCTATAATCCGGACACATGCGCCATGATCCATCCTTCTTGTGCACCAATACTACTAGAGCAAAGAAGGAACTTTGACTGGGTTGAATTATACCAGCCTCTAACATTTCTGCAATCATATGTTCAATTTCGCTCTTTTGGACATAAGGATATATATAAGGCCTGATGTTTGGAAGAACACTTCCTGGAATCAAATGAATAACATCATCATGATCATGAATAAGTGGGAGTCCTTTGGGAGTTTCAAACACCTTGGAATGATTGTCCAAGACTTTTTGGAGATCTGCAGAAATAGATGATTTTGATGTTGGAACTTCTAGTGAGGATAATTGTGCAATTACACCTCGTTGTTCTTTCTTCAGAAGATTTTTCATGACATTAGAGCTTATTATCTTTCCCAGCTTCCCTACGATACCCCATAATTCGACTTCCTTTCCTTTTGAAAAAAATTTCAAGAAAAGTTCTTGAAAATTAAAAGCTACCATCCCCAGAGATTGTAACCATTGTACTCCTAGTACAACATTAGCACCTCCCATAGGAATGGAAAGAATTGGAATATTCAATACATATTCACCCATGGTTAGCTTGATATTATGGCATTTCCCAGAGAAATTTATATTTCCTCCGTTTGCAACCATCACTTGACATTTTGGTGCTGGGTATAGGAAACAATTCAATTCCTTGGCTACCTTACAATGAATAAAATTATGGGTACTACCTAAATCAATCAACACTATTACCTTTTTCTTCTTGATATGTCCTTCTATCTTGAGAGTTTGAGGAGTGGTAATTCCCGCCAATGCATTACACGATATGGTCAGACTCATTTCTTCCTCTTCTAGGGTTGGTTCCTGGTGTATATCCTCTTCTTGTTCATTTTCTTCTTCCTCTTCACAATCTATGTAAAATAATTTCTTCTCAGCACACTTATGACCTTTAGTGTATTTTCTATCACAGCTGTATCAAAGCCCTTTTCTCTTTTTTCTTCCAATTTTTTGGGTGTCAACCTTGTAGGTTGTGGAAATCTAGGCGTAGCAACACTTCCTTCTTTATATAAGTGAGTGGTAGGCTTCCTTGTCGCCATAATTTTACATTCAATTTTTCTTTCCAACCTGAATGCCTTCTCCAATGAATCAGGTTCCAAAACGCGAACTTCATGTTGGATGTTATCCTTTAAAGTACCTATGAAGAGATCAATCATGTGTTCCTCTGGAATATCAGTTACCATTATACTCAATTTTTGGAAGTCCTCAATGTGCTCCCCCACTAAACCCTTTTGTTTGAGATTTATCAATTGGCTAAAGAAGGTGTTTCTCTTTGTATCCTCATAATGTGCTATCATTTCCTCCGTAAAAATTGACCAAGTGATAATATTTTTACGGGAGCAAAGCCATCGATACCATACAAATGTATTTTGTTCGAAATGTAAAGTTGCAATGCGTACCTTTTGTGTGTTTTGCACATTATTTAGATCAAACTATTGCTCCATCCATAGTATCCATGTTATGGGATCCTTGCCATCAAAATTCCTCATATCCATCTTCGGAATATGGTGTTCTTCCGTCCAACATTAGATTTTATGAAATCATGATTAACATTTGTTTTGTTCTCATCATGAGTTTCCTCTACCATCTTTTCACCATTAGGAAACATTTATTGTATCAACTTTGCCTAACCTTCGATGTCTACTTTTATGTTTTCCATTTTTTCATCGATCTTAGCTTTCATGCCATCCATCTTAGCTTCCATTCCCACTTCCATGCCTTCCATCTTAGCTTCCAAACCATTCATCTTAGCTTCCATGCCTTTCTTCAAACCATCCATATTAGTTTCCATGCCTTTCTTCAAAACTTCCATTTCATTTTTTGTTGCTCTTTGCGATAGCGAAATTTGGTGCACTTGCTCTTGTAATTTTGATATCTCATGTTGTGTTTCTTCATCTTCATGAGTCATAGTAGAGCCTTATGAAGGCTTAATGGGTGTTGAATTATTTTTAGGGGCCATTTTAGAACCCAATACTGATATATATTCTTCAATATTCCCTTGGAATAAATTCCAACTAATTTTTTTCAAACGAGACTTATGTAATTCGAAAAAAAATACGCACCTTTTTCTTTCTTTTTAGGAGTGTGATATTGAAACTGAATTATCTCTATGATTTTAGATCTTCAATATCTGAAATTTGGTACTGAGGTAGCCCTCTGAATCCTCTTTCGAATGCCACAAGTCTGACCTGATTTGGATTCTTGAAGGCAAAGTTGTGCCCAATCTCCTACGATGACACAATTATGGACTGGTTCAGTAGAGCGAACTTGTATGACTTACCACATGTCGCTGCTTCCTCCTTCGGCTTTGAAATTGATAGATAGGAAACTACATTCCGTGTGCTTGCATCCACCTTTTACAGAATTCTAATCTGATGCTCAAAGAGAGAGTTATGAAGATTTTTCCACGATCACCTCTTTGAGATGAAATTTGGGAGCCTGAAAAAGTCCTAACGTCCACAGACCATATCTCCGAAAATATTGCGAACCAAGATCTGAAATTTTGTGAAAATGTTCCTCAGGATTTCGCCTTTGTGCTCTAAAAATTTCAGATTCTGAGCCTTCGTAGAAAAAAATTTATAGTGAAAATTCCGTGATGACCTGTTTAGGTTAAATTGAGGAGCCTTCAAAAAGACCTAACTTCCACAGATTATATTTTCGAAAATATTGCGAACCAAGCTATGAATTTTTGCGAAAATATTCCTCAGGATTTCTGCTTCGTACTTTAAAAATTTCAGCTTCTAAACCTTCGTAGAAACAACGTTATAGCAAAAATTCCATGATGACCTGTTTGGAGCAGCGAAACCCTAAAATCCAAAGCTCTGATACCAAATGTTGTGAAACCAACTCCAAAAATAGAAGAAAAGAGATATCAACGTCTTATAAATAAGCCACTTCGATGGGGAAACCTCCAATACATTACATGAATGAACAATTCTTGGATGATTCAAATGAAAAATCCTCCTTTCTATATATAGGATTCCATGGGGCCACAATGTAATCCTAGTGGGGCCACAATGTAATCCTAGCCGACCTAAAAATAATAATGTAAGGGCAAAACAATAACAATATTAGGGTTAGAGGGGGCTACAATAATAACAATAAAGGGGCTACACTAATGACAATAAGGGGCTAAACTAGTAATATAGGTACCTAATTGTTTCTTATAGAATCCATCAAAGATACCCTCAAACCCTATGTATCAAAGTTGGAGACATAAAAAAAAATATACGACAAACTTGTAGAATTGTTCTCTGTCAGTACTACCTGAGAAGTGATCTCATTAAGACAATAAATCTACAAAATGGATATATCAAAGGGAGATGGAATATCCTCATAATTTATGAGGGCATCATAAACAAGATACAAACTACAATAATTAGGAGAAATAATGGCTGATAAGAAAATGACCACCATAGTGCTCAATGCACTTCCATAGGAATGGGTAACTTTACATCAAGAATCTATGGAAATAAGGAAGCTACCTCTTTCAATGAAATTTGGTCATTATGCAAAATTGAAGATACAAGGTGGAAGGAAAAAAGTAATGTAGGATCAAATGAGAAAACATAATCATTTTCTTCCATGGATAAAAGAAAGAGAAAGTTTGGGAAGTTTGGTCCTCAGAAAAGGAAGAAGAATATGGTTAAGGTTCAATTCTATGGTTTTCAAGAATATGGGCACTACAAGATAGATTATCCCAAGCTCAAGAAGGAAAAAAACAAAAGAGGAAGGGAAGTAGCCCACATCACTGAAGAAGTGGAAAAAGCTGAAAGGAAGAAATAAAAGAAAGAGGAAGTAAAATATCTATACTATGATTGAGATAATCTTCTCCACCATGTTCTTGTTAGTTCTTGTAAAATATAGCTATCATGGTAGGAAGCATTATAAGCACGATAGGATGAATCATTTTAGGATATGGAATCATAATAACATACGATTGAAGCAGGAGCTCATGAAATAATCAAAAGAAGCTTGAAATATAGATGAAGTAGAAGTCCATGGAAATCATCATTAGAAGGAAGTAGCTCTTGGAAACCTCATTGAAAGCATAAGTAATACTTATGGGTCGAAGAAATTCATCTAGTATAGAACTCATCATACATCATTGGAAAGGAGCATTTGCAAGATGAGGATAATCAAGATCCTATGTTGGAATCCTCATTAGAAGATTCATCTCATGGAAGAAGAAAGTGTCTTGTTGAGAATTCCACCTTGGATGTGATTCACTGTTTTAAAGAATGAAGGTATGATGACAAAGAAATGCAACATGTTAAGATGGTTGGAATAATTTAATTCAAGGAAAAGGAGCTGTTTAAGGAAGTATAGATGACCAAAAGAAGAAAAGAGGTATGTATGGATATGATTGTTAAATTAAGTCATGTCATCATATAGTTGCAGACAGTAGGGATAAATACTCCACCTCATGAGTATAATCAAAGGAAAGGGTTCTCTTCTGTTGGAAAGATGCATGATGGCATGGTTCATATACTGACTAGATGAAATCAACACAATATGTCCTCATATGGAATATGAGGTGGTTGAAAAAGATGTTCAGGAACTATGAATGAAATGTTCCCACGGTGAAATATGTGAAGAACAGAAGGAGAGATCATGAAAGATGAAACTATGAGCACAAGGAAATAAAAAATCAATGACTAAGATAATTGACCATGACATCCCCATGGAAAAGTATGAAGACTCTGATGAAGTCTGGAAAGAAAGGAGACCATTGACATTAAATATTTTGGAGATGTGTCAATATGTATGTAGGATGTTGATGTTGCTACAAGAAAATGTAATGATGAAGGGCCATCACAAAAGGTAACTTTGATTTGATGTTCATTTTTATTTTGAACAATATCTAGGTGGGTTGATACAGGGCTATGAAAAGAGAGTTGTGGAAATCACCCAAAAATAGTACTCATGTGGTAGGATGAATGATCCTGAAGGGAACATGATATAAGGTAGTGGTATGAAGAAAATCCAGATATGGTCTAGTAACTCACTTTTTGATGAAAGGATTGATGATAATAATGACATGGTTCGAGAAGGAAAGTGATGGATGGTTGATTCCCTACAAAGAAGTCCCAAAAGATGAAAGCCTCCATAATATTAAAATTAAATTCATGGCATCAAATGGAGGAGCTCTACAAGCAACAAAAGGTCCCATGATCTACACCAAAGGAAGAAAATTGCTATTGAAATAAATTCCTTGGATAAGAGGGAGCTTGGACAAGTCCTTGGTTAAGAGAGAGCCTGGACAAGTCCTTGGTTAAGAGGGAGCTTGGGTACATCAAAATATAATTTACTTCTCATTGTAATTGGTAGCCTATCTGATTGTTTTCAGCTCTTTTTATCCTCAAGCCTTGACCCACGCAGTATTCTTTGTCCACTGGTCACTCTAGTCACTCTACAACAACCCACTATTCTTCTCAACAACAATCGCTCATCATAGCTCTCTTAGCTCTCTGACCATACCACAAAATTATACTCTACTCGACCCTCTACTCTCAACAACATAAATTCGCCACTCTTTTTATTCCTGCTTACTCTAGAGCAGCCCACTGTTCTCATTCCTCTGCTCTCGGCATCACACACTCATCTCTCGGCCTTCTTCTTATACTTTGGCACTTTCATGATTTTGTTAGCCACCTATAAAATTTGTTATACCAAAAGGTGGCTAAATCTTTTTTTTTTTTTTTTTTTTTAAGCCTTCAAGGAACGTATTTTACTGCTAAAAAATGTTGGCTCTTGAAGACTCTCAAAAGGCCTCATGCCTCTGTCTTAAATCTTCACTGATGTGCCCATCTTAAAATCCTGCTGATTCCCAAGAAAGAACACTGCTGCAAGAAACTTTTTCCTTTTCCCCCTCCTTCCAAAACTGACCTCATTTTCTCCCTCCATTTCCCATGAAAATCCCTCATTTTCATGTCTTTTCCCCTTTCCCCTTCATCAAAACCCTTTGATAAAGCTTAAGACCCTTTCTTAGCCTTATCAAAAACCACCAAATCCTTTGAGAATCATTCAAAATCCATAAAAAATCATATTTTTATGTATTGTAGACTTAAGCCCCCTTGGGCTAAGTCTTTAACCCTTTCTTTCATACACCTAGGCGCCAGAACCAAGTGCTGATCCTCTAAGCGCTTATTGCATTACCCCATGCCTATTAACCCTTCATCCACAGCCCCCCGGTCATATGGCTTTCCATATAATCTGTAGCCCTGCAGACGGGCGCCTAACCATATTATATTTTTATCCCACCCCGAAAAATATTAAAAACTTTATTTATATTTATTTTTCAGCTTTATTTATATTTATAAATTACCGCCAGTGTGAAATTTAAATCACTCCGCACCGTCGATATAATCTGAAGATCGGATGGTACGGAATCCATCTCCTCGGTGGTCCCTGCTAACCACTCACCGCCGCGAAAACCACGCAGTATTCATCGCACCGCTTTTGAGCGTGGGCAGTTTTTTCCCCATCGGCAGCGATTCCATACGCTGGTTGACACGTGTCCTGGGCACTGTTCACAAAACCGCCGTCCATCGCGCGTTAAAGTTCGGACGTGGACTCAGCACGATATTGACAACCACCATCCGATCTGAGGCTGCCCATCCGATGGTGATCGCTCACCGAAGATGCCCGACAGTTAACGTGGATCCAGTGCGATATTTAACAGATCTCTGCCGTCGATTTGATCTGCAGATCAATGGCCCACCTTCCATAGCCCTGATTCCTTGTCCAGTCAGCATTTCCGAACCCGGGGACTTTGTTCAACATAGTTTTATTAACAAATTTTATGTCTGGGCATGTTTCTAAGGTTCATGGACGCTTGTTCTCTGCCGTTGATCGCATGGGCCGCTCTCATCCGACGGCCCACGATCGTCCCGACTCCCGACATTGATTTTCGACCATTTTTACTGAAACAAAGGTTTTAAACCGTTTTTTCCATTTTTATTTTATTTTTATAAATAACGTGACCCCTTCACGTTGTTTAGTCACCCTCGCTCCTGACCTTTGATCTCTGCGCGATCAACGGTCCCGATTTAATCTCCTCCTCCGCTCTCCTTTGACCTCCTCTAAATCAATCTCGACCGTTGGATGATGCCATCCAATGGCCACGCTCTCTCCACGTGCCTTCTGAAGCAGTAAACCTATATATGCATGGATTTTATAATTTTTGTTCGTATTTTGCAGGGTTAATGGTTTTTTCCGCTCTGTCTGAAGAAAATTTAAAGGCAGAGGGTGACGATCCTCCTGCCTTCAATTCACCAGAGGAAATAATTCATAGGGTTTTTAAGTCCACATTTTATCAATAATTCGTGAGGCATTGATGCCTTCTCACCTCTGCGCAACACTGCACACCAACGAACATAGCAAGTCAATCACAAATCAAAGAGTATCAGGGTCGAAGACAGAAATGCACCAACATGGAAGATTTAAATAGTTTTATAAGGATTAAGGCCAATTTTCCAATTAAAACACAATCAAATAGAAATCAAAGGCTTTTATGAGAGAGAAAGTCTCCACCGCCACAACTGAGGAAAATTGATTCCTCCCAGCTACTGAAATGCCACCTGTGCCTCAAAGTATTCAATCAAAGGCCGAAGTTATTGATCAAGACCAGATGTCTGCCTCACAACGCAGCCAAAGGATAAACTCTACAGACAAACTTAATGTAAAAAATATCAGCAGAGTTACTTTGACACCATACAGAGCCTCAAGGGTCAGAAAGAGCTCCCTCTGAGCTTAAATCTTTATGTAAATAATTTAATACAGAAGACACCTGTGTAAGTTTCTTCATTGAGCCCCCCAAAGGCCAAGAAGCCATTAAGTCTGTATTAATTGTATTTGGAGATCTTTTATCAAATCTCACCTCCTCATTCTTCTATATATACTACTGTAGAAGTTGGTTGGTTGTTGGTTGATCACTAGTTGTAATATTGAAACTTTTTGAAATAATACATAGTCTGTTGAAGTTGAAGAAGAAATTGAAGTCTTGGATGTCCTGATGATGCTGTTGCATGCTTGTTACTGTGAAGGTTCTATCATTGGATCCATGAACTTGGCTTTTGGTGAAGTATTCTGAACTGTTTAATGTTTTCCCCTGTTTTCATTCTGTTCCATGATTTCTTACTATAGTAGGTTGAAATTTTTAGGCTAAGAAATGACTCCTGGAAGCACCTTAGACCTGTTCATCCTTCACTGTTTCATGTTTTCTTCTGCTGAGGTATTTTAGAGTCTTTAATCTCTCTCTTTAGTCCTCATGCTTGTTTATTTCCTTAATAGTTCCAACAGTTGGTTTCAACATGATTTATGGTTCTCCCTACTTGTCTGTTGCCACTTAAAAACTGTTATTGAAGTCTCCCTTTGAAGTATTTCTGTTTATAGTAAGTCAAGGAGGTCTGTTCTGATCTTGCCCTTTGTCCTCGCTTAAACAATTGTCTTAAAGGTCTTTTATAGTTGTGATCATAGATGTGTTAGGTGTTCCCTCTTCTATGACTGCAATTATCAGTGAATCTTTTATGTTTTCTAAGTCATTTGAAATAAAATCTTTGAGGAAATAGGGTGTTCCCCAAATCTTAGATTTCATTTTAAAATTTGTTTTGAAATCATTATTTTCTTAAAGGTGTGATTTGTAGAATTTATGGTTAGCCCTGTCTACCAAATAACTCTTTATTGTTCAAGTTGTGCTTTCAAATTCCCTTTGCTCGAGAATTAAACTTCTCTTTCCAAATCATTGATGTCCATCTCATTCCAAAAACCAAAGAATCTTGTGACCAAGTTAGATTTTCCCTCTGATATCCCATATCCATTGATGAGTATGTTATGACCTCTTCTTGACTCCATTGCCCAATGAACCAGATTTTTCTCCATTCTATATATCTTTCCTAGACCTTTCATGTTATGTTGTATCAATTCAACCAAACAAATAAACAAACACCTGCACTTAATAACTAGTCTAAAACCAATACTCAAAGCACACAAGATAAACCTTTGCAAACAAACATTTGAGAGATCCCTCTCTGAGAACAGGAGGACTAGATCCTGTAACTCTAAAGATTGGTTCTGATGTTGCCTTGTCTTTTGATTTTCCAAACTATCAAAACACGAGAAACCAACATAATGGCGATCATGGTGGGACCACTGAGTTCATAAGTTTCCTAGCAAGCTCTTATAAACTCATTAGTCTTTCAAACAACCATAGAAACTCAGAAAAACCCAAAATACTCAGTTTGGCTTCATAATAAACATGGTGGTGGAACCATAAAACATTTTACCTTCACAAAATCTAAAAATTTTCCACCTGGTGACTCCACTGGCCTCTAGTAGGCCCATTACCCTACCAATCCTTTTAGACTCCCTTGGGAATGCATTGAGAAAACCCAATCATGCTGTTGGTGGACAAAAAATTTGAAAATATTCCACCTGGCGACTCCACAATCCCAAAATACCTAATAACTCCACTGGTAAAGGACTCTAAACTAGTTAGAGAGATACAGTGACCTCTTATTATAAACATGGATCCAAGTATGGACATAGAAGCTAAACTAAACACATTATTGGACCTAATTGGGAAAATAGTGTACATACTTGATAAAGGATTGGAAAGGCATGAGGATGATATAGATGTTGATTATCCAGAGAAACCTATGCTTTTCCCAGATCAAAGACAAACTCAACCATTACAAGACCTAGACAATGAGAAATATATAGATGATGATCAATACTTTATATAATAAGTTGAGCAAGACTATAGAGAAAACAATAAAGAAAAATTGCTGGTCATGATGAAAAATATGGTGTATATTCTTGGGAAAAGAATTGAAAGGAATGAGGCTAATTTGAATATTGATGATCTAGAGCAGCCCATGCTCCTTTCAAAACAAGAACATACCCAAATGTTACAAGATATGTATAATGAAAAAGATTACAAAGAAAACAATGAAGAAGGTTGTCAGGAAATTCCTGATTACCTACCTACATCTTGTATAATGCTATTAAGGGAACTTCTTGACCAAATTGCAAAAACAAATAGTAAGCAGTGCCTTGAGGAAAAGGTAAGCCATTTTGAACCTACAAAATCTGAAATAGGAGAAGAGACAACACAATCAGAGTCTCTACCTTTATGTCATGACTCATTTTAGATGATTAAAGAAGAATGGCATCCTGATAATCTATTAGAAACAACTCTCGAATCCCATATTTTGAATAACTGTCACAAAAATCATGAGGAGTTGTTCAGAACTGAGATAGACCAGGAAAAACAAGAGAAACCTCAAAGTTCCCCTGCAAACTCAAATTAAGATCCATTAGAAGAGGCTCAAGAATACCGCTATACATTTGTCCTAAGCAAAAAGGCAATTCCTTCTCTCTTAACAGAAGAAGAGATTGATCTAATATTAAACAGACAGCCAACCTCCAAACCTCCATTTGAACAAAACACTTCTGTTCATCTACTTACTGAACCTTGTTGTCTTGAATCATAAAACAAAATTATAGAAAAGCTCAAAGAGGAACAAAATGATAACCCAATATGTTTGATTGGTGAAATTGTGTATACTAATGATTTTTCAACTTCTGATCAATCTGATGATGATGATGAGCTCCAAACAGAAACTAATCATGCAGGGAAACCAACAGTGGATTGGTGTCTTGAAATTCATTATCATCAGCTTGAAAGCAAAAATCAGCCCATCCAATCCATCAGAAATAGCTTTCACATAATTGGGAATCAACAATCTATTAGTTGTAAGGTTGAGATTAAAAAGGAAGAGGAATTTCTTGAGCAGGATGAAGATAAGGGGCCTTCTCCTGAGAGGATTGAGGTAATAAAAGATACCCCTGCTCAAGAACATGATGATATCTTCACAAAGTACAGTCCACTGAATCAGAGCATACCAGGACTACAAGAGGAAAAAAATGAAATATATGATGAGTCCTCCAGTTTAGATAATAATGAAGATGAAGAAAAGGTTCTTTCCCACAAGAATCTTTACCTTGATCCAGTGAATCAAGAAGAAATGATCCTGGTATAACCCTATCTTCCAAATACTCTTAACCAAGCATTATTTCAAGATCCCTATGCTCACTTCTTGAAAATATTTAAAGAAAGGATAAAGGTTATTAGGAGCAGTATATTACCAAAGGCAAGAGGATTATTTAGCATTGCTGCTAAAAAACAAAAAGAATGGGAGTGGCCCTGTTTGTCTAGCCTGCCGAAAGGGATGAAGAAGGACCAATCATGGAATCATTTAATCGATTGGTTGTACTGGAAAAGAGAGTTCATTAGCTAAACATGTAAATATTCCAAGTTAGATTAGGTTAGATAGAAATGTCAATAAAGCTCAGTTCTGAGCATATAGTTAGTTGTTGTTTTCTGCTTTGAAGAAAAATCAAAAATACAAAAAACAAAGAAAAGAAAGAAAAGAGGGCAGACTGTGAAAACAAGAAAGGTATAGCCCCATACCAAAATAGAGAAACAAATCTGAAAGTGTGCAAGCTTAAATGCCACTCCTGAAAAACACACTTCTAGTTAGTCAAACTGTCTAATCTTGGATAATTAGCTTTAAATTTTCTGCTGATAGGACAGTGAATTCGATTTGCCCAACTGTTTAATCTTGGATTATCAGTAGATAGTTTAGGATAGAAATCAAAGGTTCAAATATGCTCAAAATCTGAACCTAAAGTTTCGAAGAAAAAATGACTAAGAACTGTTTCATTTTTTAGTCAGAAAATATGTATATCTAGTTCTAATTAGCTCAAAATCTGAACCAGAGAACAAGGAAGAAAAAACTCACATAAGAGTCAAAACAGAGCTATAAAAGGATGAAGGAAATGCTTTGAATTTTCAGATCTTAAGCCTTCCATTTTGTTTCAAATTTTCTGCAAAATAATGTCTATGTGCAGTTTGTTTTTATGCCATAGACCAGCATCAAGTTAGACTGTTCAATCCTGACTTGAGTGCTTTTAAAATTTCTGTTGTAGAATTTAGAGAGTGAAAGTCTGTTGGATAGTTTAATCCCAACATATAATAAAATAGGTAGAGAAGCATCTGAACTCAACTGTTTAATCTGAGTTCAGGGAGAAATAAGGAGTAGAATTAGAGTAGTTTTATGCTTTCAAAATAATAAAATGTTGTGAAAAGAGTTTTCCAATCCAAGTGCACTCTAATGAAGAAAAATTGTCAGATTAGTAGGATTGGGTAGGTAGACATGCTGGTTTATGAAGGATTCATTGTTTTTCATGGCTGCTAATACGTTTTCAGAGCATAAGAAGATCATCCACAGAAAGAAAAGCAGCCCAATGGATGAGGCAACTGATCAGCCTCCCAGAGAAGGCAAATCTGAAGTTCTTGATGTCTTCAAAAAGGCACCATCCCCAAGTGGAGCCACTGTTAGCCACCTATAAAATTTTTTATACCAAAAGGTGGCTAATTTTTTTTTTTTTTGAAGCCTTGAAGGAACATATTTTACTGCTAAAAAATGTTGGCTCTTGAAGACTCTCAAAAGGCCTCATGCCTCTGTCTTAAATCTTCACTGATGTGCCCATCTTAAAATCCTGCTGATTCCCAAGAAAGAACACTGCTGCAAGCACCTTTTTCCTTTTCCTCCTCCTTCCAAAACTGACCTCATCTTCTTCCTCCATTTCCCATGAAAATCCCTCATTTTCATGTCTTTTCCCCTTTCCCCTTCATCAAAACCCTTTGATAAAGCTTAAGACCCTTTCTTACCCTTATCAAAAACCCCCAAAACCTTTGAAAATCATTCAAAATCCATAAAAAATCATATTTTTATGTATTGTAGACTTAAGCCCCCTTGGGCTAAGTCTTTAACCCTTTCTTTCATATGCCCAGGCGCCAGAACCAAGCGCTGATCCTCTAAGCACTTATTGCATTACCCCATGCCTATTAGCCCTTCATCCACAGCCCCCCGGTCATATGGCTTTCCATATAACCTGTAGCCCCGCAGACGGGCGCCTAACCATATTATATTTTTATCCTGCCCCAAAAAATATTAAAAACATTGTTTATATTTATTTTTCGGCTTTATTTATATTTATAAATTACCGCCAGTGTGAAATTTAAATCACTCCGCACCGTCGATCTAATTTGAAGATCGGACGGTGCGGAATCCATCTCCCCGGTGGTCCCCGCCAACCACTCACCTCCGCGAAAACCACGTGGTATTCATCGCACCACTTTTGAGCGTGGGCGGTTTTTTCCTGATTGGCAGCGATTCCATACGCTGGTCGACACGTGTCCTGGGCACTGTTCACAAAATCGTCGTCCATCGCGTGTTAAAGTTCGGACGTGGACCCGACGCGATATTGACAACCACCGTCCGATCTGAGGCCACCCATCTGACGACGATCGCTCATCGAAGATGCCTGACAGTTAACGTGGACCCGACGCAATATTTAACAGATCTCCGCTGCCGATCTGATCTGCAGATCGACGGCCCACCTTCCATAGCCCTGATTCCTCGTCCAGTCAGCATTTCTGGATTCAGGGACTTTGTTCAACATAGTTTTATTAACAAATTTGATGTCCGGGCATGTTTCTAAGGTTCATGGATGCCTGTTCTCCGCCGTTGATCGCATGGGATGCTCTCATTCGACGGCCCACGATCGTCCCGACTCCCGACATTGATTTTCGACCATTTTTCCCAAAACAAAGGTTTTAAACCGTTTTTTCCATTTTTATTTTATTTTTATAAATAACATGACCCCTTCACGTTGTTTAGTCACCCTCGCTCCCGACCGTTGATCTCTGCGTGATCAACGGTCCCAATTTAATCTCCTCCTCCTCTCTTCTTTGACCTCCTCTAAATCAATCTCGATTGTTGGATGATGCCATCCAACGGCCATGCTCTCTCCACGTGCCTTCTGAAGCAGTAAACCTATATATGCATGGATTTTATAATTTTTGTTCATATTTTGCAAGGTTAATGGTTTTTTCCGCTGTGTTTGAAGAAAATTTAAAGGCAGAGGGTGATGATCCTCCTGCCTTCGATTCACCAGAGGAAATCATTCATAGGGTTTTTAAATCCACGTTTTATCAATAATTCGTGAGGCATTGATGCCTTCTCACCTCTGCGCATCACTGCACACCAACGAACACAAAAATTCAATCAAAAATCAAAGAGTATCAGGGTCGAAGACATAAATGCACCAACATGGAAGATTTAAATAGTTTTATAAGGATTAAGGCCAACCATTGATTATCAACAGCCTAATTTTCCAATTAAAACACAATCAAATAGAAATCAAAGGCTTTTATGAGACAGAAAGTCTCCACCGCCACAATTGAGGAAAATTGATTCCTCCCAGCTACTGAAATGCCACCTGTGCCTCAAAGTATTCAATCAAAGGCCGAAGTTATTGATCAAGACCAGATGTCTGCCTCGCAACGCAGCCAAAGGATAAACTCTGCAGACAAACTTAATGTAAAAAATATCAGCAGAGTTACTTTGACACCATACAGAGCCTCAAAGGTCAGAAAGAGCTCCCTCTGAGCTTAAATCTTTATGTAAATAATTTAATACAGAAGACACCTGTGTAAGTTTCTTCATTGAGCCCCCCAAAGGCCAAGAAGCCATTAAGTCTGTATTAATTGTATTTGGAGATCTTTTATCAGATCTCACCTCCTCATTCTTCTATATATACTACTGTAGAAGTTGGTTGGTTGTTGGTTGATTACTAGTTGTAATATTGAAACTTTTTGAAATAATACATAGTCTGTTGAAGTTGAAGACGAAATTGAAGTCTTGGATGTCCTGATGATGCTGTTGCATGCTTGTTACTGTGAAGGCTCTATCATTGGATCCATGAGCTTGGTTGTTAGTGAAGTATTCTGAACTTTTAATGTTTTCCCCTGTTTTCATTCTATTCCATGATTTCTTACTACAGTAGGTTGAATGTTTTAGGCTAAGAAATGACTCCTGGAAGCACCTTAGACCTGTTCATCCTTCACTATTTCATGTTTTCTTCTGCTGAGGTATTTTAGAGTCTTTAATCTCTCTCTTTAGTCGTCATTCTTGTTTATTTCCTTAATAGTTCCAACAATTGGTTTCAGAATGATTTATGGTTCTCCCTGCTTGTCTGTTGCCACTTAAAGACTGTTATTGAAGTATCCCTTTGAAGTATTTCTGTTTACATTAAGTCAAGGAGGTCTGTTCTGATATTTCCCTTTGTCCTTGCTTAAACAGTTGTCTTAAAGGTCTTTTATAGTTGTGATCATAGATGTGTTAGGTGTTCCCTCTTCTATGACTGCAATTATTAGTGAATCTTTTATGTTTTCTAAGTCATTTGAAATAAAATATTTGAGGAAATAGGGTGTTCCCCGAATCTTAGATTTCATTTTAAAAGTTGTTTTGAAATCATTATTTGCTTAAAGCTATGATTTGTAGAATTTATGGTTAGCCCTATCTACCAAATAGCTCTTTATTGTTCAAGTTGTGCTTTCAAATTCCCTTTGTTTGAGAATTAAACTTCTCTTTCCAAATCATTGATGTCCATCTCATTCCAAAACCAAAGGATCCTGTGGCCAAGTTAGATTTGCCCTCTGATATCCCATATCCATTGATGAGTATGTCATGACCTCTTTTTGACTCCATTGCCCAATGAACCAGATGTTTCTCCATTCTATATATCTTTGCTAGACCTTTCATGTTCTGCTGTATCAATTCAACCAAACAAACAAATAAACAAACACCTGCACTTAATAACTAGTCTAAAACCAATACTCAAAGCACACATGATAAACCTTTGCAAACAAACATTTGAGAGATCCCTCTCTGAGAACAGGAGGACTAGATCCTGTAACTCTAAAGATTGGTTCTGATGTTGCCTTGTCTTTTGATTTTCCAAACTATCAAAACACGAGAAACCAACATAATGGCGATCATGGTGGGACCACTGAGTTCATAAGTTTCCTAGCAAGCTCTTATAAACTCATTAGTCTTTCAAACAACCATAGAAACTCAGAAAAACCCAAAATACTCAGTTTGGCTTCATAATAAACATGGTGGTGGAACCATAAAACATTTTACCTTCACAAAATCTAAAAATTTTCCACCTGGTGACTCCACTGGCCTCTAGTAGGCCCATTACCCTACCAATCCTTTTAGACTCCCTTGGGAATGCATTGAGAAAACCCAATCATGCTGTTGGTGGACAAAAAATTTGAAAATATTCCACCTGGCGACTCCACAATCCCAAAATACCTAATAACTCCACTGGTAAAGGACTCTAAACTAGTTAGAGAGATACAGTGACCTCTTATTATAAACATGGATCCAAGTATGGACATAGAAGCTAAACTAAACACATTATTGGACCTAATTGGGAAAATAGTGTACATACTTGATAAAGGATTGGAAAGGCATGAGGATGATATAGATGTTGATTATCCAGAGAAACCTATGCTTTTCCCAGATCAAAGACAAACTCAACCATTACAAGACCTAGACAATGAGAAATATATAGATGATGATCAATACTTTATATAATAAGTTGAGCAAGACTATAGAGAAAACAATAAAGAAAAATTGCTGGTCATGATGAAAAATATGGTGTATATTCTTGGGAAAAGAATTGAAAGGAATGAGGCTAATTTGAATATTGATGATCTAGAGCAGCCCATGCTCCTTTCAAAACAAGAACATACCCAAATGTTACAAGATATGTATAATGAAAAAGATTACAAAGAAAACAATGAAGAAGGTTGTCAGGAAATTCCTGATTACCTACCTACATCTTGTATAATGCTATTAAGGGAACTTCTTGACCAAATTGCAAAAACAAATAGTAAGCAGTGCCTTGAGGAAAAGGTAAGCCATTTTGAACCTACAAAATCTGAAATAGGAGAAGAGACAACACAATCAGAGTCTCTACCTTTATGTCATGACTCATTTTAGATGATTAAAGAAGAATGGCATCCTGATAATCTATTAGAAACAACTCTCGAATCCCATATTTTGAATAACTGTCACAAAAATCATGAGGAGTTGTTCAGAACTGAGATAGACCAGGAAAAACAAGAGAAACCTCAAAGTTCCCCTGCAAACTCAAATTAAGATCCATTAGAAGAGGCTCAAGAATACCGCTATACATTTGTCCTAAGCAAAAAGGCAATTCCTTCTCTCTTAACAGAAGAAGAGATTGATCTAATATTAAACAGACAGCCAACCTCCAAACCTCCATTTGAACAAAACACTTCTGTTCATCTACTTACTGAACCTTGTTGTCTTGAATCATAAAACAAAATTATAGAAAAGCTCAAAGAGGAACAAAATGATAACCCAATATGTTTGATTGGTGAAATTGTGTATACTAATGATTTTTCAACTTCTGATCAATCTGATGATGATGATGAGCTCCAAACAGAAACTAATCATGCAGGGAAACCAACAGTGGATTGGTGTCTTGAAATTCATTATCATCAGCTTGAAAGCAAAAATCAGCCCATCCAATCCATCAGAAATAGCTTTCACATAATTGGGAATCAACAATCTATTAGTTGTAAGGTTGAGATTAAAAAGGAAGAGGAATTTCTTGAGCAGGATGAAGATAAGGGGCCTTCTCCTGAGAGGATTGAGGTAATAAAAGATACCCTTGCTCAAGAACATGATGATATCTTCACAAAGTACAGTTCACTGAATCAGAGCATACCACGACTACAAGAGGACAACACTGCAATATATGATGAGTCCTCCAGTTCAGATAATAATGAAGATGAAGAAAAGGTTATTTCCCAAAAGAATCTTTACCTTGATCCAGTGAAGAAAGAGGAAACGATCCTGGTAGAACCTTGTCTTCCAAATACTCTTAACTAGGCATTATTTCAAGATCCCTATGCTCACTTCTTGAAAATATTTAAAGAAAGGATAAAGGTTATTAGGAGCAGTATATTACCAAAGGCAAGAGGATTATTTAGCACTGCTGCTAAAAAACAAAAAGAATGGGAGTGGCCTTGTTTGTCTAGCCTGCCCAAAAGGATGAAGAAGGACCAATCATGGAATCATTTACTGGATTGGTTGTACTGGAAAAGAGAGTTAATTAGCTAAACATGTAAATATTCCAATTTAGATTAGGTTATATAGGAATGTCAATAAAGCTCAGTTCTGAGCATGTAGTTAGTTGTTGTTTTCTGCTTTGAAGAAAAATGAAAAATACAAAAAACAAAGAAAAGAAAGAAAAAAGGGCAGAATGTGAAAACATGAAAGGTATAGCCCCATACCAAAAAGAGAAACAAATCTGAAAGTGTGCAAGCATAAATGCCACTCCTGAAAACACACTTCTAGTTATTCAAACTGTCTAATCTTGGCTGATTAGCTTTAAATTTTCTGCTGATAGGATAATGAATTCGATTTGCCCAACTGTTTAATCTTGGCTTATTAGTAGATAGTTTAGGATAGAAATTAAAGGTTCAAATATGCTCAAAATCTGAACCTAAAGTTTCAAAGAGAAAATGACTCAAATCTGTTTCATTTTTTAGTCAAAAAAGATGTAAATCTGGTTCTAATTAGCTCAAAATATGAACCAGAGAACAAGGAAGAAACAACTCACATAAGAGTCGAAACAGAGCTGTAAAAGGATGAAGGAAATGCTTTGAATTTTCAGATCTTAAGCCTTCCATTTTGTTTCAAATTTTCTGCAAAATAATGTCTATGTGCAGTTTGTTTTTATGCCATAGACCAGCATCAAGTTAGACTGTTCAATCCTGACTTGAGTGCTTTTAAAATTTCTGTTGTAGAATTTAGAGAGTGAAAGTCTGTTGGACAGTTTAATCCCAACAAATAATAAAATAGGTAGAGAAGCATCTGAACTCAACTGTTTAATCTGAGTTCAGGGAGAAATAAGGAGTAGAATTAGATTAGTTTTATGCTTTCAAAATAATAAAATGTTGTGAAAATAGTTTTCCAATCCAAGTGCACTCTAATGAAGAAAAAATGTCAGATTAGTAGGATTGGGTAGGTAGACATGCTGGTTGATGAAGCATCCATTGTTTTTCATGGCTGCTAATACGTTTTCAGAGAATAAGAAGATCATCCACAGAAAGAAAGGCAACCCAATGGATGAGGCAACTGATCAGCCTCCCAGAGAAGGCAAATATGAAGTTCTTGATGCCTTCAAAAAGGCACCATCCCCAAGTGGAGCCACTGTTAGCCACCTATAAAATTTGTTATACCAAAAGGTGGCTAAATCTTTTTTTTTTTTTTTTTTAAGCCTTCAAGGAACATATTTTACTGCTAAAAAATGTTGGCTCTTGAAGACTCTCAAAAGGCCTCATGCCTCTATCTTAAATCTTCACTGATGTGCCCATCTTAAAATCCTGCTGATTCACAAGAAAGAACACCGCTGCAAGCACCTTTTTCCTTTTCCCCCTCCTTCCAAAACTGACCTCATCTTCTCCCTCCATTTCCCATGAAAATCCCTCATTTTCATGTCTTTTCCCCTTTCCCCTTCATCAAAACCCTTTGATAAAGCTTAAGACCCTTTCTTAGCCTTATCAAAAACCCCCAAAACCTTTGAAAATCATTCAAAATCCATAAAAAATCATATTTTTATGTATTGTAGACTCAAGCCCCCTTGGGCTAAGTCTTTATCCCTTTCTTTCATATGCCCAGGTGCCAGAACCAAGCGCTGATCCTCTAAGCGCTTATTACATTACCCCATGCCTATTAGCCCTTCATCCACAGCCCCCTGGTCATATGGCTTTCCATATAACCTGTAGCCCCGCAGACGGGCGCCTAACCATATTATATTTTTATCCCGCCCCGAAAAATATTAAAAACTTTGTTTATATTTATTTTTCGGCTTTATTTTTATTTATAAATTACCGCCGGTGTGAAATTTAAATCACTCCGCACCGTCAATCTAATCTGAAGATCGGACGGTGCAGAATCCATCTCCCCGGTGGTCCCCACCAACCACTCACCTTCGCGAAAACCACACGGTATTCATCGCACCGCTTTTGAGCGCAAGCGGTTTTTTCCCGATCGGCAGCGATTCCATTATGCTGGCCGACACGTACCCTGGGCATTGTTCACAAAACCACCGTCCATCACGCGTTAAAGTTCGGACGTGGACCCGACGCGATATTGACAACCACCGTCCAACCTGAGGCTGCCCATCTGACGGCGATCGCTCACCGAAGATGCCCGACAGTTAACGTGGACCCGACGCAATATTTAACAGATCTCCGCCGTCGATCTAATTTGCAGATCGATGACCCACCTTCCATAGCCCTGATTCCTTGTCCAGTCAGCATTTCCGGACCCGGGGACTTTGTTCAACATAGTTTTATTAACAAATTTGATGTCCGGGCATGTTTCTAAGGTTCATGGACACCTGTTCTCCACCGTTGATCGCATGGGCCGCTCTCATCCAACGGCCCACGATCGTCCCGACTCCCGACATTGATTTTCGACCATTTTTCCCGAAACAAAGGTTTTAAACCGTTTTTTCCATTTTTATTTTATTTTTATAAATAACATGACCCCTTCACGTTGTTTAGTCACCCTCACTCCCGACCATTGATCTCTACATGATCAACGGTCCCGATTTAATCTCCTCCTCCGCTCTCCTTTGACCTCCTCTAAATCAATCTCGACCATTGGATGATGCCATCCAACGACCACGCTCTCTCCACGTGCCTTCTGAAGCAGTAAACCTATATATGCATGGATTTTATAATTTTTGTTCGTATTTTGCAGGGTTAATGGTTTTTTCCGCTGTGTCTGAAGAAAATTTAAATGCAGAGGGTGACGACCCTCCTGCCTTCGTTTCACTAGAGGAAATCATTCACAGGGTTTTTAAATCCACGTTTTATCAATAATTCGTGAGGCATTGATGCCTTCTCACCTCTGCACAACACTGCACACCAACGAACACAGCAAGTCAATCACAAATCAAAGAGTATCAGGGTTGAAGACAGAAATGCAGCAGCATGGAAGATTTAAACAGTTTTATAAGGATTAAGGCCAACCATTGATTATCAACAGCCTAATTTTCCAATTAAAACACATTCAAATAGAAATCAAAGGGTTTTATCAAACAGAAAGTCTCCACCGCCACAGCTGAGGCAAATTGATTCCTCCCGCTACTGAAATGCCACCTGTGCCTCAAAGTATTCAATCAAAGGCCGAAGTTATTGATCAAGACCAGATGTCTGCCTCGCAACGCAGCCAAAGGATAAACTCTACAGACAAAATTAATGTAAAAAATATCAGCAGAGTTACTTTGACACCATACAGAGCCTCAAAGGTCAGAAAGAGCTCCCTCTGAGCTTAAATATTTATGTAAATCATTTAATACAGAAGACACCTGTGTAAGTTTCTTCATTGAGCCCCCCAAAGGCCAAGAAGCCATTAAGTCTGTATTAATTGTATTTGGAGATCTTTTATCAGATCTCACCTCCTCATTCTTCTATATATACTACTGTTGAAGTTGGTTGGTTGTTGGTTGATCACTAGTTGTGTTAGTGTCCCATGATTTGGCTGATTGGCAAGCCAAATGATAGTGTAACATCAAACCAAGCTTTGGAGCCCAAGGACCTAGCCTTCCTGGACTTAGAGAGGGCTCTCTCTATATGTGTAAGGGATATTTGCGTGTTTGCTTATTGTGTTTTGATTTTAAGCTAGTTATGAAGTAAGTTTTTTGGTTTTGGTTTTTAAGTTGTGAGGGATGAAACTGATCAAAGATATAAGATAGGTAAAAAGATGTCAGATCAACTGGGCTATGGGGCCGAAAAGGTCAAGAAAGCTATCAGACGGTGATACAAGGTTGTTGAAGGGCCGATTTGATTCAAGGTAGAAAGGATCTTTGGGCAAAATGGAGTAAATGGACATCAAGTTTGTGAACAACAAAGAGTTTCAAGCATAACTAGTTCAATAGATAACATAAACATGGTAGGGCAAACCATTAATCATGCAAAATGTAACTATAAGCTAATCAATACATAGAAATAAACATTCAAGCCACACATAAAAGTATATGACCCTCTAACTTTGGGAAATGGCTATCAGACTTTGGGGAAAACACTTAAGAAAGACAAACAACTTAACTTACTATGCCGGAACGCCTAAACACAGTACTTCAAGTTATTGGGCACTTTGAACAACAAGATTTGCATAGTTTTAGGCAAAGGGCTAGATCGAAACTAGGCCTCCTTGGTTCAAACAAAATGATAATTTAATCAGTCAAAGAGAAATTTCATGGATGGAACTATAGCTAGCCATAGGTAAGCAGGGCGTACCGTAAGTCATACTTAGCATGTATAAAACCATGAATGAAACAAGCAACAATATCCTAAATATTAAAGAGCAGTCAAGAATTCTTTAATGTTACTTAGGAAGAAGAAAAAAAAGAAGCTATGAAGAAACATGAAATTTGAGGTGCCTCCATGGGCATGTCTCAAATTTGTTCTTTATTGATCTATAGCAAGCAAGAAACATATATTCATGAATGTAAACTAGAAGACAACAACAAAGCAAGAGACACTATACCATTCTACCAAGTCATGGAATCCAACAACAATCCTTCTTCATTCATCCATGAGCATCCAAGAGGCAATCCAAAAGCATAAGACAATTATTTCTTCCAAAGATTATATGACCATATATTGCTTCTCTTCTCAAGTTCAGCCTTGTTTTACAATGAAAGCCTTTGGAATATATAGGCCAAAGTGAGGAAAACCTCATGGTTCAACTTGCCATCCTATTGGCCTAATCAAAATATCTAATCTTGTCCTTGAGGCTTTGCAAAGCCCAAGGCACAAAATATCTCATAAAATATCTAAAAAATGCTAAAAAAGGAAAAATAATTGACTTTTCATCATTTTTCATGTGCAAAAATAGCTAAACGCACATTTGGAAAACGCAGATTTTAGAGGTTCAAAAATTACAAAAATATTTCAAATTTACATCAGCAAAAGGTCCCCTGACTTTCCGGCAACATTTTGCAGCCTTTCCGATGTCAAAACGAGGCTCATGATAGCTCGTTGGAAAGCTCTGAGTGTCTAATTTCTGGAACAACTGAAATTTTCTCAATCTGATGCTGGAAAGTTCTCCAAAACTACACCTGTGTGTAAAAAACCAAAAATTACAGTATGCTGATAGACCGGGCAGAGTGTGCAAAAAGTGAGCCCTTTTCGCCATTTCGGGGGAGAAAATGATTTCCAAATGTTCTGAAAATCGCTAAGGGTGTGCTTATGAAATTATGGCATCCAATGATACCATCCTCCTCCTTTGACGAATCCCCAAAATGAAATGGCGAATTTCATGGGTTTTGACAAAAAACTCAAAAATGCCAAAAAACCAAAACATGTCAAAATGCGCCCAAAATCGGTGTGTATGACCCTCAAGGGTCCTTAGAAACATGTTCTGAAGCAAAAACCCAAATATGAAGTCCTGATGTGTCTTTTCTCACTTTCCGTGCCGGGCGCTTCCTTTGGCTTTCCTTGAGCCTTTCTTGGTTTTCTCCCTTGTTGTCTTGGCATTATTAGCTTTGGTGAAGAAGTCATGGCCCCTTGCCTAGGAGAGGCAGCTAGCACATGCTTTGGAGAATGCCCTTCATGATCTTGATGCTGCTGTTCTGTCTCATAAGGCTGCCCCTTTTCCTATCCTTGTCCATCACTGTTATGCTGCTCCTATTGTCTTGCCTGGTAGGCATCTTGTTCTAGATGCTCTCTACAAAACTCAAACTGCCTCAAAGTTTTTGAAATGTGTTTTTAAACAAAACTCTGTCTTAGCTTATCAAATTACTTGTTTGATCAAGCAACAATGGTTTCAAATGTAGTGTGAACTGCCTTCCTTTGATATAAGACCCCTGTTCCTTCAGAATGCTGCCTTTCCTCTTGGCATGCAGCTCAATAAGTAAACTTTAAGAACAAAAACACAGTCAATCAGGATACACAGTCAATAGTGATTTTTTTCTGTGTTTTGTGGTAAGGTCACCTTGCCTTTTGGTGTTTTGAGGACAACAATATAACCTTGTATTTTAGACAAAGGTAAAACCACAATCTTCTTAATTTCAAAACCTCTTTTTCCTTGTAGGCCCAGCAGATTCAACAATATGAACACAGTTAGTCACAAAAAGGCATCTACACAGTCTAGAGTCACTGTGTAATAGGATAAGAGGATAGAGTTTATTTTGTTTTTGATGTAATCATAAAAATTCTGTAGCATTCAACCACAACAAACTTCTCCTTAAACAAAATACTTCCCTCTTTACTTCGCTGTTCCTCGCACCAGTTTTGTCCCACCTCTGAATGCAAATGATAACTTTACTCACCGTATATGCTTTATGGAATGGAAAGTTAAAAACATTGTTTTATCCCTTTAACAAATAGAGGGAACTCCTTTGAAAGATAATAAATGCTCATATGATGGCTGTGTTGAAAACTGACCTACTGTTTTCACCCTTAAAACACCTCATATCTCCTTTCTTTCATCATAGTTGTTTTTTTGGGGGCAGTTTCATGGTTTTTCTTATCAACAACACTCCCAAGCTTTTAATACTTCATCTCTATCCACCAGAACTACAAAAAAACTTGTTTCTTCAAATAAAACACAAACTCAAACTTGTGGTTTCCCACTGTGATTTTTAACCCTATTGCGCCACTTTACAGTTTTGACAATATCAAGGGAGGTACATAGAATACCTCAAGAACTCGATGATGGCATTGTAGATGAGTTTGAGCGACCTCTAGAGCTGTGTTGAGGGCGTTTGGACCATCTGAGTGTATGCGGCAGGTTTATGAGGAAGAGCGCCGCGCAGATTGTGGTTGCCGGGTCACTGTTGGGTCGACAGGACCAAGGGCTACAGGCGCGCCGCACAACCTTTATATCCTTTGTAATTCCTGCGCTTGAGCGCGCCGCGCGGTGAAAATAGCTTGAAAAAAAACGAAAATTCCCGTGAACTCATCTTCTAACTGTGAAATAGCAAGAGTGGAGCTCGCTTGTGTTTTGAGGGATTTGAAGAAGTTGGCAACGGTCCCCTTTGTCCTTTTGAATATAAATAAATTGAAAATCCCTTGGCTTACACTTGTAAGGGTTTTTGAACTCTTTTCTCTTTGAAACAATATCTTGTTTTTCTTTTGACAACCCAAATGGTTTTAACTGTTTGGAAAAGAATGTGCATGCATTTAAAGAGCTTAATAGGTATTGACCTATTCACTTTATAAAAACATTCAAAAGGTCAAACTTTTTTCACTGTGCCTTCATGCTGGAAATGTGATTTCTGCCAATTTTGTCTCTTTGGTGACAATTTAACATAGAATCTCCACTTAAATAATATATCAATGATCTATGGGCCATTTAGCCAGTTGCAAGGAGATGACCTATCTTCTCAAAACTTGATTTGGCATTTTTTGCTCCATACACCTATATCTGCTTGCTAGAGGAAAACCAGATCAACTCCACCTTGTAACTGCGGCTGCATGATTCTAACTGATGCTCCTTTCTGACTGTGGGTGAGACCTAGTCACGTTTTCCTGAACTTTCACTGTTCTCTGTCTAATAAGAAGGACTTTTTCTTCTAAAAACTATTCTCTTATCCAAAATGTAACAGCAGAGTGCTTTGACTTGTTTTCATAGGAAAAGTGTCTACCTTTGTGACAGTGGCATGCACACTTTGCTCTTAATGAGTTGCAGAACCTAAAAGAATATGCCAAAGTCCTTTTGTACCATATGAACAACTGTGTCTAGCTGCAATAATTCTTGGAGAACTGAGCTTAGATTTTCTTTGTCAACTTGTGATAAGTGATCTGAAGGACATCTTCTTATGAGTAGGGAGATCAGTATCCTTTGAAACATAATCATTACCATTTCCTTTTCCTGTGTAATGACACATCTCATCAACCACTTCTTCAATCTTGTTTTGTTTGAGCTGCAGACTATCTTTTGAAAGAGACCTTGTTAAGAGACAAGTTTTGACCCATGGATTGCAGTGGTACCCCTGCTTTCCTTCTTGGTCTCTTACCTTGTTTCTCTATTTCAACTATTCCTTACTGTTCTTACCACTCATCTTTGATCAATCAAACCTTGAAAACAGTCAATGCCCTGGCCCTCTACTTATGAATGAAGGAGGACCTTTACTTGGCGAAAAGTCTGATGTTCTTTAACCTCTGTCTTAATTTGCTGGAGAATGTTTGATGAGCATGCTTGAGAAGGGTTTCTCTTATATATGATGGCAAGCAGACAAACTTTGACAAACACTACTGCTTTTACCTCTGCCTGCAATCATTACTTTGCTTCAGAAAACCCTAGTCATTGTCTCACTATTTAATAAAAAGATATCTGTTTTACAGTCAGTTGCAACTTTTCAAGTCAAACTTTGGCCCTGGCCCTCTGCTTATAGATGAAGGAGGCGCTTTAACCCTCTGCTTATAGATGAAGGAGGTTCTTTGGTCTTCAAACCCTCTTCATATAAATGAAGGAGGTTTTTAGCCATGACATATCATCAGCCTTTTGACAGTGTTGTTTTTCTTTTTACTGTCCTTTCAGGCCTTGAAGGTGGTCGCATGAGCTTGATGAAAGACTCTTCGCTCTGTGCTGCATATCATGGCTTAGGATCACATTGAGAAGCAGCTGTCTTCTCATGTGGCGCCAAAAAGTTTCTTCTGAGATGCTGGTATGTTTCCTGTCCTTGAAAGATCCATCAAACACTGTAAAACACCTAAAATCAACTTGAGATTATGGTCTATGTATTGCTGAGACTTAAGGGTGTATTAGTGGTGCGACTTAGGGCTGTGACCAACTTCATTAGCAGAGTAGGAAGGTCCATTATGACTGGTATATAGCAGATGGAGGTTTTTGGCTCTTTGATAGTTTGTCAAGGGTGAAACGCCTTAAAGCGCCACTTCCTAACTTAGGGGAGACTATTTGAATGGATTTGGATGGTCTCATTAGAGCTGATGGGAAGACTAGTATGGATGAGGCTAGGTAGGATTTGATAATGAGGTTTCATCTCGTCATGGGGGAACTGAAAGGTAGGAGGGCGAAAAAGTTTATGGGTGTTTTCCCAGCTTGGTAAATTTGACAAATTGTAGATCAGCTGTTGGAAAACTTGGCTGTTAGGACTATTCATCACCAACAAGTAAAAAATACTGATGACTAACAAGTTTTAATATTGAAACTTTTTGAAATAATACATAGTCTGTTGAAGTTGAAGAAGAAATTGAAGTCTTGGATGTCCTGATGATATTGTTGCATGCTTGTTACTGTGAAGGCTCTATCATTGGATCCATGAGCTTGGCTGTTGGTGAAGTATTCTGAACTGTTTAATGTTTTTCCCTGTTTTCATTCTGTTCCATGATTTCTTACTACAGTAGGTTGAAAGTTTTAGGCTAAGAAATGACTCCTGGAAGCACCTTAGACCTGTTCATCCTTCACTGTTTCATGTTTTCTTCTGCTGAGGTATTTTAGAGTCTTTAATCTCTCTCTTTAGTCCTCATGCTTGTTTATTTCCTTAATAGTTCCAGCAGTTGGTTTCAACATGATTTATGGTTCTCCCTGCTTGTCTGTTGCCACTTAAAGACTGTTATTGAAGTCTCCCTTTGAAGTATTTCTGTTTACAGTAAGTCAAGGAGGTCTGTTCTGATCTTGCCCTTTGTCCTCACTTAAACAGTTGTCTTAAAGGTCTTTTATAGTTGTGATCATAGATGTGTTAGGTGTTCCCTCTTCTATGACTGCAATTATCAGTGAATCTTTTATGTTTTCTAGGTCGTTTGAAATAAAATCTTTGAGGAAATAGGGTGTTCCCCGAATCTTAGATTTCATTTTAAAAGTTGTTTTGAAATCATTATTTGCTTAAAGCTGCGATTTATAGAATTTATGGTTAGCCCTGTCTACCAAATAGCTCTTTATTGTTCAAGTTGTGCTTTCAAATTCCCTTTGTTTGAGAATTAAACTTCTCTTTCAAAATCATTGATGTCCATCTCATTCCAAAACTGAAGGATCCTGCGGCCAAGTTGGATTTGCCCTCTGATATCCCATATCCATTGATGAGTATGTCATGACCTCTTTTTGACTCCATTGCCCAATGAACCAGATGTTTCTCCATTCTATATATCTTTCCTAGACCTTGCATGTTCTGCTGTATCAATTCAACCAAAGAAACAAATAAACAAACACCTGCACTTAATAACTAGTCTAAAACCAATACTCAAAGAACACAAGATAAAACTTTGCAAAAAAACATTTGAGAGATCCCTCTCTGAGAACAGGAGGACTAGATCCTGTAACTCTAAAGATTGGTTCTGATGTTGCCTTGTCTTTTGATTTTCCAAACTATCAAAAAACGGGACACCAACAGATTTCACACAATAACACAGGCTCTCTCAGGGTCTCTTTCCTTTACATAGGCACTCTCAACCTCCTTTTTACAGAATATTCTCACCTGGACTCACATAGTAGCGCTCACACACACAAATCTCTCCACACAGCTCACTATAAATAATGTTGTTTCCCCCATCATTTCTCAATGGAAATCCTGAGTTCCTTTGTTTTCTTTTCTAGCCATAATTTCACCATTCACACTCCCAAGTGTACCCCTACACTTGAATTCTCCATCCTTATGTTGCGTATTTTACTTGAATTTTTCTGCAGTGATCAATGTTGTCTATGTAACTCATCACTCTGCCTTTCACACTATTAGAGTGTACTCTTGCATGGATTCTCCATCGTGCTGTTGCATCTGACTATGCCACTATTTCCTCATTAATCATTGAGAATGGCGTCTGAGAATTTATCCATATTGAGAATTAATTCTCGGTAAAACTACACACTACCACTAGGTTCTTGTCCTTTCTCTGAAAAAATCTCTTGTACCCGAGGCTATGATCTTCATATAATCCCCTGTAGCATGCAGAAAAAATCAGGGATTGATTACTTCAACTCAAGATAGACTCCATTTAAATCATCCTACGCAATCGTGGTCCTTGCTTCCTTGACCCAACGATCTTTGTATATGTCTCCTGCCTACGACAATCACCATTATCACCATAGACCAACTCCTTTGTGCATTTACTTAGTTTCTGACTCATTCATTCTTCATACTACTCTCTCTTGTAATTTCATAGCTCCCACATATCGTAAATTTTTATTAACATGATTTTATGATATTACGAGATTCTGAAATCTCGAGCCTGTCCTTTAGCCCCTTTTTCTTAGCCTCTTATTTCATTTCACCATATGACTGGGTGCTGTGACCAACAACATAACACTTATGTGCTAAGGCCTTAAGGATCATGTAGGGGATCTATCTCCTTATGTTATTTCTCTTTTCCTTTGGTTCTTTGGGCTTTCATGACCAAACTCCAACACATTGGAGCTCCCTGTATCAAAGCTTTCTTCAAATTTCAATTAGAGAGGTTCCCAAAATTCCAACCTCTGAAATGTACTTCCCACATGGCTTATCTATAAAAATTAGGTGATAAGGCTCAATTTATGCCCTTGTTCCTTTTGGTACCCACGACAAAACTCCAATTAATCGCCGGAAGCCCTTGCTATCGACACT
The DNA here is from genome assembly GCA_034641835.2 of Pinus albicaulis. NCBI lineage: Eukaryota > Viridiplantae > Streptophyta > Pinopsida > Pinales > Pinaceae > Pinus > Pinus albicaulis. The sequence goes on from CM076573.1 coordinate 190,089,531, forward strand.
TCATCAAAAAACAATTACACAGGAGTTACGAAAACTCCAAAATTTGAGATACTGACATGTGGCGTCTCCATAGCACTTACGTGCTAAACATTCAATCGATGCCCTTGGTTCTTTGGGCTCCATAACCAAATTCCAATAAACATTGGAGCTCCTGGTATCGGTACTTTCGTCAAAATTCAATTACACATAAGTTACGAAATCTAAACCTCTGAAATAGCAACCTTTCGAGTTGACATCATGCTCTCATCATCTCCATGTGACATCTCCTTAGTGGTGAAACGTGTCACTTTGATTTTCCCCATTAGGCCACCCAATAATGCCGAATATGACTGCCAAGTTTCCTTTATATAGCCATGTCATGTTGACTTCATCTGCCATCGTCAGCTCCTAAGGACCAATTATCTGCTACCATGTGTCCTGTCTTAGGAGAGAGAAACGGTCCCAAGTCCTTTGGTTTTTCAATGAATTTATTTTTAAATACTTCTCCTCACAAATTTTTTGTTTTTAAAATAATTTATTCATAAGGAGTTTAGAAAATCTGAGGTTCCAATGGTCTCGACCTTCTGAGGTTCTAGCCTGCTCTGATATTCCGATATGCTTCCTGTCATTCCTTCCAATATCGGGTTTTGATGTTTTGAGCCTTCTCTGATATCCAATGTTTTGAGAAGCAACTCTCGATGGTCGGCTTCCTCCTTTTGGGTCTCTTTAAAATAAACCACCGAGGAAATAATATGTTGAGGTCCTTGCCTGTTCCTTCTTTGTTCTCGGATAAATTTTTTCTCAAAAAGGAATTTCATTTAGGTTATGAAGTTCCTAGGTCTAGACATTCCTTCCTCCGATCACCTTTTAACTATGCTGTCATGGGTTAAGTCACCAAACATTGACTGGGAATAATTCCTAATCTAGGCAGCCATTTGTAGACTTCCACATACCGTTGGAAACCTCTTCTAAGCACTTTCCATTGGAGAAGGTTAGATGTAGGTTTTGAACCCTTTTTATACCTACAAAAAATTATCTGTTGTTCATTGCACCTTGACCCATCTTCTTGTGCATATAACTTGCTCCTCCAACCACCATAGTCATCATTTTATGGCTTCTCCAATAAGCGTGCTACTATGATGATTCTCTACAAAGAATTGCAACAACCATAGGACCCCCCTTGAGCTTGACACTTCAAACACATAAATTCTATCACATACATCCATGTTGATCTGATTGACGTCAATTCCAACACACTTGCTAAATGTCACGAAATTATAACTTCCCAACTTGATCTCTCACAATGATGGTTGACATTAATGCCAAAAATATTGCAACCACTAGCCATCCAAACAATTGAAATTGTCCAACATAGGATTAATGATGTCTCTAGGAGGTTAAATTCCCTCCTATATATAGGATTCCAAGGTGGACAAAGTACCCTAATTTAGGCTGACTTCTAATCTGCCAAACCAACTTGGTCTTGGAGGGTATTTATTTTTACAAGTTACTATGTGCTCGATGGGGTATTCTTATTATTGTTGAAATATGTAACTAGGTTCGTTCATCATTTTATGTATTTGATGTAATGAGAAAAATAAATTTATTATTGTTGTTATTGAGGCATGGGTTTCATTCTCAAGGATTTTTTTATATGTCAATCTCCCATTGAGAGCTTTAAGGGCTTATGAGTAATTTTCATGTATGAAAGACCCATTTGTGCATGTTAGATATTGTAAAAGGAATTTATTTGAGTCAAAGTCAAGTCAAAGAATCCTCCAAGACCAAGTCATGATGAAATATACAAGTTGGCCTACACTCATTATCAAGTCAGCCTTAAGAGGAGAAAATCAACCCAAAAAAAATCCTATATAAAGGAGACCTTGACCTCACTTGGAGAACACAATTCACTCACTCAAGTTAAATCACAAGGACAAGAAGAAGTGCAAAGAAGAGGAAGATGAAGGAAAGGGGAAAAGATGAGTTATTTTGGTTTTTTTTTGGGTTATTTCTCTCCACACGTGCGAAGGAATCAGGGCACATATTGATGTAGTGAAGTTGAGTTGCATAAGTGAAGATAAGGACATCAAAAGAGCTATTTTTGGAAACCAAATTCTCTAGGAGTGAGAATCTATCCAAGAGAAGAAGAGAGTAGTAGGAATACCCCTTGTTTCTTGACACACACACAAGTGTTAGGGTTTCTACAAATAAGCTACTGGATAGGTTGAATTTGCAGAAGAAGCTACTGGATAGGTCAAAGTTGCAGAAGAAACTGCTGGATAGGTCAAAGTTGTAGAAAAAGATGTTGGATAGGTCGAAGTTGCAGAAGAAACTACTGGATAGGTCGAAATCGTGAAAGAAGCAGCCAAAAGTCTGAATTGAAGAAATAAGCTCGAAGCAAGATTTGACTTTGTCTTGGATGGTCTTGGTCAATGGTCAAAGGTCTTGGAATTCATCAATTGAAAGTATATAAGAAGAGAAATAATTCTTATGGGTTTTCCTCTCAAGTTGGAGAGATTTTGGCCCTAGATGATCGTTTACATATTTTGTCCTATTGTTTCATCATTATTTATGTTTTGGTAGTTGTTTGATGATAGAGAACATTAATTATAATAAAGGAAAGAAGAAGTAAATCAATAAATTTAAAAATACATCACAAGTAGTTATAAATGAAAGAGAAATAACCTACACTTGCTGCCCCTAGATTTCTCAACATGGTTTTATAGAAAAGGTGACAAAAGTCAAGGAAGGGAAACTTAAAGGACACGCAAGAGCCGAAGCACTAGAATATAATCAACTGCATCAATCATAAAAAAATACCTCACATCTCAAAGGCACTACAAGGACAAGGTTTACATTATCATCTTGGAGGAAGTTACAAAAGAAGGCCTAATTCGATTCTAAACTTGAAGCATTCTTGGGGATCCCGCACAATCATCGACCTAAGGAGAAGAAGACCTCATAAACCCTACCTCCACTAAAATAAGGAATTTGAAGCATATTGGAGTGTACACATCCATGGGAATAAAAAAAAGGTGTTGTCTTCATTATAAAGGAACCAAGGTGATCTCCCCTCTTTAAAGCATCACTTGTGAAGGAAGACATCCTCATAAACAATACATATTCAATCATCATTATCATCATAAAAATCAAGAAGGCATAAAAATGATGATATTTTAATCAAGGAGTATCTTCACAAGTAAGTATACTTATGTCTGTTGAACCCTTAGTTAAACTGAGAGAGGGGGGGGTGAATCAGTTTAACACATACATGGACTTTTAAAACTTTTCTTTTAAATCTTATTTACACCTTCATTTCATGGTCAACTTAATATGTGAGCAACAAGTATTACTATCAAACAGAGTTGTTAATGTAATAGCAGATTGAATATGAGAGCAGCAAGTATTAAGCAGATGAGATAAATCACATCAACACATAAACATCATGCACAGAGACACTGGATATAAGTGGAAAACCATAAAGGGAGAAAACCACATCTTATTATTGTTGTGATGCAAAGGCAAGCTCCAACTCCCTCTCACCACTGTTTTAGCAGGCACCAACCTACAGGAGGCTCTATCCTCAATTCTGCAAGCTACAACTTGCAAGGAAGCTCCAACTCCCATCAATTTTCTGCAGGCACCAACCTACAGGAGGCTCCAACCTCAGTCAGCTACAACTAACATTTTATCAAGCTACAACTTGATGTGGAAGCACCAACTACCATCTATTTTCTGCAGGCACCAAACTACAGGAGGCTCCTACCTCAGTCAGCTACAACTGACATCTATCAAGCTACAACTTGATAGGGAAGCTCCAACTTCCTTATTCTTTCAAAAGAAAAACACTTGCTGATTTACCTTGGATATCAGCTCTGTTCTGTACTTTCTCTTCTGCTATTCATCAACTCTTATATCAGACCTGCATCATATCTGCTCAACCCTTCCTTCTTCTCTTCTTTTCTCCTCAATTCTTCATACTCAACATCCTCTATATTCACACTCTCTGACCTCTTGCAGCTTTCTTATTTTCTTCAACTATCTTCAATTCTGCTGCACACTCTCTCCTCTTCTCATTCTGTTTTCATCAATCTCTCCTCTTGGATATTACCCCCTTTTATACAAGATAGCTTCATGACTATTTGTATTCTACTGGGAATTCGAAATGGACAATCATGTCTCTTTGCCTTCTGCCTTCTCATCTCTTTTCAGCTTACTCAGAAAAATGTAACTGTAGGTGCTTATTTTAATATTACAGTGGGATATTTTCTCTCTTCCGGAGACTTTCCAATGCATCACAAACAATAAAAACAATTAAAACATTTACATTCAATGTGAACTCCAGCTCACTCATTTTGTCTCTTGGCTTGCTGCGCATTTGTCTTTTCTCTAACTGTCTCTTTGTCCCTTTCTCTTCTTTGTATGCCTTTCTGTTTATGGCTGCTGCGTAACTCCTGAATTTATGAACTGCATTTTTATTTTATTTTTATACTAGCGCTTTATATATAAATGAATCTGCTGACTGTAATTCAATCCTTTACACGCAGCAAGTGTCTTGTTGATGTGGCGAGTTCCGCAGGCCGGAACATACATATATTACAATTGTATTACATTAATAATTGCCCTCCACCTTAAGCCTTTGGTCTTATATTACAATCCAATAAATCAAATCACAGCCTCTAATATATGAAGGGGTCCGACCCCACATCTCCGTCGGCAGATCGGTGGTGTCAAACAAAACTTGCGATTGCGATTGATCAAATGGACGCGATGACCACATAAAACATGGCTCATAGCGCAATCGGGTCCGAACTTTGAGCAAATGCAATCGGGGCACACAGTATAAAAGTTCCGATTGCGATCAGAACACGGATGCGATTTGCACATATTAACTCCCGCATATAACAGGATCGGGTCCGCCACTTCAATCGCAACATATTACACAAGTCGTGCGATCAATCGGAAAGTTCCGATTGCGATTAAGATCCCGGATGCGATTGAACCTATTAAATCCATCGTATATTGCCATCGGGTCCGCCACTTCAATCGCAACATATTACACAAGTCGTGCGATCAATCAGAAAGTTCCGATTGCGATTAAGATCCCGGATGCGATTGAACCTATTAAATCCATCGTATAATGCCATCGGGTCCGCCACTTCCAATCGCAATCGCAACTCATATGTTCTCCGATGCGATTGACCAATGCCGATGCGATTTGACCGTAACTCAAATATGTATTATCCCCCGTTTATACACCCATCGGGTCCGGGCTTCAATCACAATCGCAACTCTCAGTTGGTTGCATGTTCCGCTGCCCTTGCGATCTTCGATTGCGATTGGGGAGGGGTCCCACCTTATCAAACTTTGTTTTATGCGCTCCATAATATAAATGCCTTGGACCTTTGTTTATGTGATGCACTGCACATATATGTTTATATATATTTTTGCCGCTGGAGTGAAGCGATTCCCGAAATAAGTTTGTGTTATATTATATGTATAACGCCGGTTGGAGTGTGCGATTCCCGGAATATGGTTCTGTATTATATGCATTGTATTGCCGCTGGAGTTAAGCGATTCCCAGAATAAGTTTGTGTTATATTATATGTATAACGCCGGTTGGAGTGTGCGATTCCCGGAATTATGCATATGAATGTATCTGCCGGCTTGGGCGATTCTCGGAATTTTATAACGACTCTGCCTCTGCCTCTACCTCTGCTTCTTTTTGCTGCCCTGCCTCTATTCTTCGCTGTGCCTCTACCTGTTTCTGATTCAACACTGCTTCCTTCGCTGCCTTTGTTCTTCTTTGTCTCTTCCTTTCTGCTATATCTGTTGTCTTAGTTTCTTTGTGCTCCTTTCTCTATTGCGTATATAGAATCCACTCCACCTGTTATACTTGTAGCACATCCTATGAGGCTCCGATCTTCTACGCCTTCAATTCAACAATTCTTTTCCTCAACTTCGAACTCCGCTACGTTACCAGAGTTCTGTTCCTCATCTTGATTTAATTCTGCAGAATGAATTGATGTATTCTCCCCAACAGTGCTTCACAGTCTTCCCACTAGAATAATTGTTCCTCATCACTCGGTCTCATTCCTCAGCTACTTGTCTTATGCTCTCTTTGTTTCATCTGCTCCTTGACTGATGCTACTCCTTAATTCTCCTTTTGCTGCCTCAGGTGTTCTTCCTTTGCCATCTCCTTTGCCTTGTTGCTGCCTCAGGTGTTCTTCCTTTGCCATCTCCTTTGCCATCAATGACAACATTTCCAACAATGTCCACATCTGAATCTATCAAAATGTATTTTGCAAGGAAAGCAACAAGTTTTTTGGGTCATCAAACTTTCTTGAATGGAAGAAGAGGACAAATTTGATCCTCATAGAAAATGAAGTCGTTAATCATGTTAAGGGTTTAATTACTAAACTTCCAAAGGAATAAGATCAAGCTCATGAAAATTATATGAAAGGGGATGTAAGCTCTCAAAGGATTCTTATAGAATCCATCAAAGATACCCTCATGCCCTATGTATCAAAGTTGGAGACATCAAAATAAATATATGACAAAATTGTAAAATCGTTCTCTATAAATAATTCTACAGGAGAAGTGATCTCATTAAGATAATGACTATACAAAATGGAGATATCACAGAAATATGGAATATCCTTATACTTTATGAGGGTATCATAAACAAGAGATCAAGTACAAGAATTAGGGGAAATAATGTATGATAAGGAAATGACCACCATAGTGCTCAATGCACTTCTAAAGGAATGGGGTAACTTTACATCAAGCATCTATAGAAAGAAGGAAGCTACCCCATTCAATTAACTTTGGTAATCATGCAAAATTTAAGAAAAAAGGTTGAAGGAAAAAAATGATGTAGGATCAAATGAGAAAACACAAGCATTTGCTAGCATGGCTAAAAGAAATGAAAATTTTGGGAAGTCTGGTCCACAGAAAAGGAAAAAGAATATGGCTAAGGTTCAATTTTATGGTTGTTAAGAATATGCACACTATACGATGTTAGCCTCTCTCATAAAACAATACTAAATCCAAAAATCAAATAAATAAATTAAATATTAAAAGTTAGGAATTTATGCCCAACTCTTTAGTTTGGGTTGTTCCTCTAAGATAGGAGTTAGTTTAGGTAGCTTCTATATTGATGTGTGTTTGGTTGAGAAATTATCTCAACCAAGGTGTCCAAGATAGCACGCACTATCTTGAGACACTGTCCCCTCATCTATTTAATTGTAACACTACATTCTTTTAATAATGAAAAAATATGTGAGGGAGCCATGAGGCTGAAGCCTTTTCCGTCGATATTTAGTCTCTAGTTTATTATGTGTGTTTTCTGTATTTTATGAGTTGATTTGAATTTCAATATGTGGTATTGGAGCTGTGACCTGTCTTGGGTTTGTAATTTTTTTTTTTGTGGCTGGTGGAATTGTCGATCCGGTTGTGTGAGCTGAAGAGTGGTTGCAGTGACAACGTGAGCGTAGAACAGTGAGATCGGAGAGAGTCTTTGAGACATGGATTAAGTTGTGTATTAGAGGCTATTGACAACCAGGATTTTATAGAATTTTTGCCTTGGTGTGAATCCCATAATGTCTATGGATGCGTTGGTCTTCGAGATCTATTTTTCCCAAAATCATTTCAGTCATGTTGGACGAGGGAAGGAAGGCGAGAGGCTTCCAAAAATAACGACAACCATAATTTTGTGAGCCCGAAGATCTAGAGGGAATTGTATGGTTTCCAATTAAAATTGGAAACGATGTTTTATTTGGTGTGGAGGAATTGTTGGTGCGCAGGCATAAGGCTAAACCACAACATTGTCATTGTTGTTTTCTACGAGAGACGATCCTAGATCGAGCTGGAGAGTCAACTTTCGTGGGTCGAGTTGACCTGTGCGCTAATCCGCCATGGTGTGGTGTGAAATTATATTGCTTGATGCCCACACGATCTCCAATAGAAAAATTCTTCACCTCTGATCCCACTTCAAGCACAGTCCCTACAATTTCGTGGCCTGGAACCATTGGGTATTGGGAATTTTTCCATTCGTTCTGAACTTGGTGAAATCAGAGTGAGAGAATCCACTGTCAACGACCTTGAATGCTGCATCAATGACTTAATATGCAGATTCAGGAGGCTTTAAGAGGTGGAATTCCATTGATATACTATGCAGCTCACGATTTGTCTCAATCATTGGAGCGCCGAATTGGAGATTTAATTCAAGGAATTCTCTATTTGATCATTCTATGTTACTCACTCCTTGGTATGCATCTTCAAGATTATAATGAATGATTGTATATTTCTATGGTTTGGTCCTTTCTGAAATACACAATTTTTTCCATGGAGAAGCTTTTGTGGCCTCTTAGGATTTCAAAAGAGTCTGCTTGCAAAGGATTTTGCACTGCACAACAGTGCATGGAAACCATTTCCAGCCACTTTAACTTCGGGTTGCTTTAACTTCTGGTATACCAGATCCATCAGCCACTGGAGAAATATAAGCATAAAGTATTGCTACAAATATAACTAGAATAAAATTAGATCCTGCATATACTTCAAATGCTAATGCATACCTTTTCTGTAGTATGAGATTGTTGGTAATTGCTAGCTTGGTCCCAACGATGTTTTTTGACTACTAGATTGATGGTGAAGCCAACAAGTCCAGTTAGAAGGCCAATTAAAAATGTGAGAGTCCATTTCAGAATGACGTACTAAAATATTTGAATCGGTGTGCGGCTACACCAATCATTTTTGAAGAGAGGTAAACCTGAATGGGCACATTGAAACCATAATTTCTATCCATCTGAAACCATCATTTCTGTCCATCAAGTTTATTGCCTTCCTATTTGGCGTACATGAGTCTTTCGAGGCATTTGCATCCACGTCATTCCTGCTAAAGCCCCCATATCCTCCTCCATAACTACCTGATTTCTCATGCTCCATTCTTCCAGACGCAGGAAAGCCAAAAGCATTATATTTCTGTATGAATGTGTTTTCCTTTGCCCTCTGTATCCCTTAGAATATCCAGTGATTTCTAAGGCTGAGTCAAAAGCAAAATCAAAGGCGTTTATTTTTTTTTTTCTATTTTTTTCATGTCGAAACTAAAATCCCGAGAAATGAAATTTTGATCCTGATGCTGCTGTTCATACATCACATAAAGAGCACAAGAGCCCACATAATTTAATTTTCTACATGGATGCTAAGTAAATATGCTTCCCCAGCTAAGATAAAACGTGTGGCCGAGTAAAAATTCTACCGGAGCTAAGATAAAACATGCTATTTCTTTTCAGGAAAGACCTATGTATTCTTTTCAGTGTTCTTTTACACAAAGTCTATTCATTCCAGAGAGAACGTGACATTCACCTTTTAAAAAAAAATAAAAAGAGGCCTTCGTGGAATTATTTTTTAATAAATGGGTGTGCAAATTTTTTTTAACTGAGGTGTAATAAGGTGTGAGGGCACATTTTTTTTAGTGGGGAGTTTAGAAGTGATTTAATATAGGTCGAGTTTTTTTGTTATTATATTTGCAAATTTTGTATTTCAGTGGAGATATAAGGTGAGAAGTGATTTATTTATTTATTTATTTTTTGGAGTGATAAGTTGTCTTTTGTAATTTGGAGAGATAAGGTGTGTTTCCATTTGTATTTGGAGATAAGGTGATTTATTGTAAATTTGGGGGGATAAGTGTTTTGTATTTGGAGTGATATGTGGAATCTTTTAGAGCAATTTCTTGTTGTAATTTAAAGTATTGTTTTACTTTGAGAGAGATTGAGTCAGTGAATATCCAGAATTTGAAGACGAATTGCTTCCAAGGGTTGTGAGCTTGGCATTTTCATCACTTGAAGGTGGAGATTTCTTTTGTACTCATTACTTAATAAAGATATCATTTTTTGGTGATTGTGTCCTAGATCCGCTCGAAATTGAATAAGGGGATCTTAGGTACACCATGTGTGTGTTTGTGATGGCGAGTGTTTTTATGGCTTCATGATGTTGCTTATAATTTGTGTCTATTTTTTTGACACATAAATGATCTCATTTAACACACACGTAAATTTCAATGTAAGCAAGCAGAACACCTGTAATGAAGTAGCTGCAAGGAAGGATATTTAAACTCAACACATGCATTTGTGCCACTACGACAAATACTCAACATCATCATTCTACTTCAACAAGAAAATTCACTCAATACAATCACGTTCATGAATATGGAAACTCCAAAATTTCAAAGAAAAGTCTACATCAATGTTCTTGCAAATAAATTTAAGAACTTGTAATCAAATTCAAATTGAGTTGGATTGTAAGGGCGCCCTCTTAGTTGAAACCAACACCTAAATGTTTTTTTTAAGAGGACAAGTGAATTCATTAAAATCATTGTAAGCTTTCTTGGGTGCATTTTTGACAGTGTTCGACACCCTTCCTTTAAGCAAAATCAAGTGAGTGCATGAGTTTTAACTCTAAAGCAAACAAGCAACAAGTTCACATCTCCTGCAAGTGAGCGTAAGTATTCATTCAAGAAATTTTCATCAAGTTAGTACAAAGTTCAAACCATTAAGCGAGCCAGCGTGAAGTTCATTGCAACAACCATCAAAGCAACCAAACAAGTTCAACTCTAACACCAATCAAGCAAGTTGAAATCTACATCAAGCGAGCGTGAGTTCTAGTAAACTTGAAACAAGAGAAACAAGTTTCACCAAGCAAGAGATCCAACAAATTCTGAAGCAAGCGAGCGTGAGTATTCATTCAAGTGAGCGTGAAGTAATCAAGCAAGTCAAGTGAGCGTTCAAGCAAAGTGATCGTCATCAAGCGAGCGTGAATTCAAGAGTTCAAGCAAGAAATTTCTACAACTCTAGCAAGGATTCCAAGCAAGTGCAATAAGAAACAAATCAAGCGAGCGTGCCATTCAAGCCACATAGCAAGCGAGCCTGTCATTCAAGTAACAAAATCAAGTGGAACAGTTCAAAGCACGGCATCTAAGACAAGAGAGCATGAATTCGAGAGAGCGAGTTCAAATGGCGCAACACATCCAGTTGTTAAAAATTCTTCACAATTTGATTCTCTCAAGTGATGAAGACATGGTGCAAATCAGCAAAGAAACTCTTGCTGATCTTTCACGACATCTACAAAAAACAAATGAAACCATTGAGTTTCTTCAACTGGATTAGAAACTACAAAGAAATGAGTTGCAAGAAAAGAGTGACGCTTCTGAGTCTTTGAACCACACAACTAAAGATAATTCTAAGTCATTCATCTAAACAACTTCAAGTGTCGAAGTTGTTCCAGTTCAACTTTCTTCCAAGCCAATTATCAAGCCATGGGAAGAAATCCAAAGGAACAGAAATTGATGAGGCTTAGGATATGTCAAAGATGATTCCCACTTACATATCCTAGATTATTCCAAGCCAATTAAGTTCGTCAGTGCAGGATTTCTTGAACAAATCACCTCAGCAAATTCTGAGAAAGTTGCAGACAAATAGAAATGCACGCAACCCTAAGTTGCAGTTAAAATGAAATGTCCTCATTTTCAAAGAACTGGTCATATAGAAGATCAATGTTTTGATCTCCATCCTTGTCGCCATTTTGGAAAGTCAAATAATTCATTAGAGAAATGTCGCAACCAACAAAAATCAGCCAGATTAAAGATCAACTATGAATGGATTGATCCTTGGGAATGGTCATCCACAGTCAAAATATTGTCTCAGTTCTACAACGGAATAAAATCACACATAGTGTAGCCGATAGTGAAAATAAGATGGTACTCTCATGCAGTTGAACGGGGGAGTACACCAGTGCAACACTTCTACACCTGAAGGGGGGGATTTTAGGAATAATTAATAGAGAATTGTCTCTCCTTTCAGCTGACAAAGGGGGGAAAATGTCAATGAAATTGATGGTGGTTGTCACACTGAAAGTCTCGACAAAACAAGAAAAATCATCCAGTGGGCATCAACAAATTCGCCATTGGGCAGTTGACAGCAAAGAAGCAGTGAGCAATTTTCAATACAACAAAAGCAACAGAGAGTTGTTTTTGACATCATCAGCCAGTGGGAGTTGAACAAATTTTGTTAGTGGACAAAGGATGATGATTTCACGCAAAGGACAGATGGATCCTTTTGCAACTTGGCATGTGATGGAGTTGTCAAGCAAAATTCAGAGATGAATTAGACATGCAGCTGACTCATGGTCTCTTCAGATTGTAGTTTTTTCAGCATCCAGCTTTGGTGGTTTTCCAGGCAATGTTTTTGAGGATCAACATGAGAACTTGGAAGATGGTTCCTCATTCTTATTTTTGATTTATCATTGAAGGGGGAAATGTTAGCCTCTCTCATAAAACAATACTAAACCCAAAAATAAAATAAATAAAATAAATATTAAAAATTAGGAATTTATGCCTAACTCTTTAGTTTGGGTTGTTCCTCTAAGATAGGATTTAGTTTAGGTAGCTCCTATATTGGTGTGTGTTTGGTTGAGAAATTATCTTAACCAAGGTGTCCATAGCACGCACTATCTTGAGACACTGTCCCCTCATCTATATAATTGTAACACTACATTATTTTAATAATGAGAAAATATGCGAGGAAGCCATGAGGTTGAAGCCTTTTCCGTCAATATTTAGTCTCTGGTTTATTATGTGTGTTTTCTGTATTTTATGAGTAGATTTTATTTTCAATATACGAGATATTTTCCCAAGCTAAAGAAGGAAAACAAAAAAAGGGGAAGGGAAGAAGCCCATATCACTGAAGAAGTGGAAAAAGTTGAAAAGAAGAAATCGAATAAGGAGGAAGTGCCATATCTCTACTATGATTGAGATAATCTTCTCCACCAAGTTATTTTCAATTCTTATATAATATAGCTATAATGGAAGGAAGCATTAGAAGCACGATAGGATGCATCATTTTAGGATATGGCATTATAATAACATACGATTGAAGCAAGATCTCATGACATCATCAAAAGAAGCTTGAAATATAGTTCAAGTAGAGTCCATGGCAGTTGTCATTAGAAGGAAGTAGCTCTTGGAAACCTAATTTAAAGCATAAGTATTACTTATGGGTAGAATAAAGTCATATAGTATATATCTCATCATACATCATTGTAAATGAGCATTTGTAGGATGAGGATAATCAAGATCCTCCGTTGGAATCCTCATTAGAAGATTCATCTCTTGAAAGAAGAAAGTGTCTCACTGAGAATTACACCTTGGATGGGATTCACTATTTGAAATAATGATGGTACAATGAAAAATAAATGCAACATGTTGAGATGGTTGGAATACTTTAATTCAAGGAAAAGAAGCTATTGAAGGAAGTTTAGATGACCAAAAGAAGAAAAGAGGCATGTATGCATATGATTGTTCAATTAAGTCATGTCATCATATGGTTGTATATAGTAGGGATATATACTCTACCTCATGTGTATGATCAAAGGAAAGGGTTCTCTTCTATTGGAAAGATGCATTAAGGCATGGTTCATATATTAAATAGATGAAATCAATAGAATATGTCATCATATGGAATATGAGGTGGTTGACAAAGATGAAGGAACTATGAATGAAATGTTCATGGGGAGAAATATGTGAATAACAGAAGGAGAGATCATGAAAGATACAACTATGAGCATAAGGAAATCAACAATCTATGACTAGGATAATTGACCATGACATCTCCATGGAAAAGGTACGAAGACTCTAATGAAGTCTGGAAAGAAAGGATACCATTGAAATTAAATATTTTGGAGATGTGTCAATATGTATGCAGGATGTTGATGTTGCTACAAGCATATGTCATGACGAATGGCCATCAAAAAAGGTAACTTTGATTTGATGTTCATTTTGATTTTGAACAATATCTGGGTGGGTTGATACATGGATACCAAAAGAGAGTCGTGGAAATCACCCACAACTAGTACTCATGTGGTAGGATGGATGATCCTGAAGGGAACATGATATAAGGTAGTTGTATGAGGAAAATCTAGATATGGTCTAGTAGTTCACTTTCCAATGAAAGTAAGGATGACATGAATGACATGGTTTGAGAAGGAAAATGATGGATGGTCGATGCAATACAAATAAGTCCCAAAAGATTGAAGGCTCCATGATATTAAAATGAAATTAATGACATCAAATGGAGGAGATCTTCAAGCAACAAAAGGTCCCATGATATCCACCAAAGGAAGAATTTTTTTATTGAAAGCACATCCATGGATAAGAGGGAGATTGGAAAAGTTCTTGGTTGAGAGGGAGCTTGGGTACATTATTTTTATAGGAATGAGTGAATTTCTTCATAGGAACGAGTATATCCTCCCTAGTTGAGAGGGATAGATAGGCACATCCTTCTTGTATTCACTTGGGAAGAAATAATGGAGGATTGGGTAAGCATACGACATTCAATACTCTTTTCCAGATGTGGTAGGACATCCAAGATAAGAGTATTCGTAGAGGATCAATATTCTTTGAGGATTAGGAATCCTAGATAAGAATAGTTCCGGAAGGACATACCCTGTGAACACCCGAGTGGGGTATGCTCTTTGAAATATTGTTGGAGCTCAAATTGTCCCGGTAAGTGAGGACAACCTAATACCACATCACTGAGGATCATAGATCCTCCCGCTTGAGGTGATAAGGTTGGCCTCCCTTTCACCACAGGGGGTAATCCATGGAGATAATCAAAATAGAATAGTCATTGTAAAATAGTTTGAAATATATATATATATATATTCTAATTGAAAAATAAATAGGGCAAATTATTTAATAAAGAGTATTTTAAATAAAATAATGTTTTTTTGGAAAAAAGGGATGGTAGGTACATAAGCTCAAGAAAAATTATTAAATAAAAACTTCATTATTGAAAAATGAGTTAAATTAATATATATCATAGCCCACAAAGGTTATTGAGAAATAAAAGTAAAATTAAAGAAAATGAATAAATTAAAGCACATTGGTGTTAAATGCATCCAATTGAACTATGTGGCTTAAATAACATAACATCAAGTAGTATTATTATTTCATCTGCATAACAATTATAATAATTTAATTTAATAATTTCCAATAATAAATATTAGAGAAACATTACATTAAATGTAATGTGTGAAACATTAGGAAATACGAATAAGTCAAATAATGGCTAATAATTTCAAATTTTCTAGTGAGGCCAAAATAGTGAAAAACAATAAGAAAACAAAAAAGGGAATAAAATTTAAAGGACTAGTTTCTTATGGAGTTTGAATTTATAGTGCACATAACCCTAAATATCATGTATTCATGGAATTAAACTTGTAACAAATAAATTCAAATTATGATTTTAAAATCCCAAATATCAAGGATTCCAAAATTTAAAATCATTTAATGTATTCAAGAATATTTCATAATCAATTTAAGCCACCATTCTGGAACAATGAACCAGTGCTTAAAATTTGAAATTAAAAATAACACAAGGGAAGAAAATAAAAGAAATGGAAGGAAATAAAATAAGCGAATTATAATATTATTAATAAAACCTCCATGTCGTAGCGAAGGAGACCATTTACAGCATGTACAAGATGTTTGTATTAGTTAAAGTTTTCTTCCTCAAGGCTACCATCATCTAACATGTCTAAAAGCTTATGCCAAAAGGCTTCTTCCCCCAAAAAAGCTTTGGAATAATCTTTTGCATCTTCTTTTAAATATAATAGAAATTCTCTCATTTAAATGAATTTCCGCTCAAATTCTCCACGTTAAAAATCATTTGAATAATATTTATGCATTAAAATAAAAAATAATAATTAATTCTCTAAAACATTATTATAAATGAAACTAAAATATAACTCGCCCATTCATAATGTTCTTCTCATTATCTTACGTTCATTATTAATGAAATCTAGTTTTTTACTTTAGGTGAGAACCATTAAAATTTTCCACTATATAAAACATTAGGTCATAAAAATAATCCAAAACTCAAGATAGAATCCAAAATATTAAATGTAATATTATTTTCCCTTTTAAATTCTTGCATTTCTACAAAATCTGTGATGAAATCTCAATGATCGTCCCATGCTAAATTGATGTCTGCACAATTTCTTCATCCAAACATTAGAAATAAAAAATTAATTTTTAAAATGAAGCAAATCTAAAATATATGTATGTGTTAAGTTTTGAATATAAATTATAAACCTAATTATATATTTTAGATCTATATTTTAATATAGATTCTAAATAAGATTTTAAATATTTATAAACCATGTGTAAAATATATTCCAATCATATCTATCTATATATATATATATATATATATATATATATATATATATATATATATATATATATATATAGATATAGATATATATATAAACATGTTGGTGCACAAATTGTCTCGGTAACTGAGGACAACCTGAGATCACGTCATTGAGGATCCTAGATCCTCTCGCTCTAGGTGAAAAGGGTTGGCCTCCCTTTCACCAGAGAGAGTAATCTCTGGTGATAATCAAAATTGAATAGTCATTGTAATATAATGTGTATTAAATATAATTTTTAATTAAATGAATAAATTAACCATATTATTGAATAAAGTGTGTTTTAAATAAAATAATATTTCTTGGGAAAAAGAGATGGTAGGTACATAACACATGGAAACTTATTAAATTAAAACTTCATTAATGAAAAATGAGGTAAATTAATATATATCATAATTCACAAATGTGCTAGTATTTTTGTGGCAATGGAGTACCAAATAACACCTCCTTAACAATTAGTTGTTCCCTGCAAAGGATGACAAAGATAGTTGGTGCTGTTATTGGACAAACTTAAACAAAAAAAAGCATTGCAAATAGTAAAAACAATGCATCTACAAACATAAAATTAAACAAAAGAGACAAATACAAAATAATTCTTAATGGAGAAACAAGTAAACACAATAATGGAAAAAAACTCCATTTATTGATTATTGGTGGTAGAAGAATATAATAGAATAATAAAAACACTTGAAGAGGATCCTTTGGGCTATGGTGCTCAAAATCCTCAGTAAGGAGGTCCCTTTCCTTAGTCTCTTTGCAAGCTTCTCCTCTCTCTCAAAATAAGTGTGAATACTCTCCAATGTTGGAATCTTCTGCTCTCACTAAGATGTTGGCTTGCGAAGAAGAAATATGGCCAACATGCTAGTGCTCTCACTTATTTTCCTTCAAAAATGAAATGTGGTGTTTTTATGATAGAAATTTGGCCAGCATAACAATTTCTCATGTTTTTATTCTGCTATGGCTTGTTTATATAGAAAATTTTGAACACATATTCCCTCTCTTGGTTCAAGAGTGATAGTGACTCAAGAGTAAGACAAGATGATTCCATTGAGGGTTGCATGTATTTAGGGCAAATCCAAGTTGGTTGTACTTGATTAGAAATGTCAAGGAATCACTCCCCAAGTGTGGGAAGTGGTCCTAAAATTTTGGCTTTATACTTTCCTTTGACCTCATGGCTTACAAAGGAAAATCCGCGTAGCCTTCGAAGGAAAATTCATGTGACCGCACATTATTCCTTCTCTTCTAGTGCGTGGTCCAAATTTTACTTCAATGACCTTAGAAGAAGTTTAATTTTTATGATTTCCATAATTTCTTTGGCTAGAAAACATTTATTTGCACCTTTTACTAGACAAACTTAAGTATCTTTTATACTGTATGATTTTCTAGTGTTAACATTTTCCCCATGATGTATGAGGTTAGGAGCAAGCGTGTAGCTGATATACATCATGTTTTTTTGTTCTGACTAAGAGTCTGTGCAACATATTTGAGAGAGAGAGAGAGAATAACTTATCATGGAAATGAGTAGAGAGACCCCTTGACTGAAGATAAATGGAAACCATGCTCTGTATAATCCTTTGTAATAAATAAAAGTCTTTATACGAGGCAGGAATTTCCCATGCTCATTATGATGACTGGTTAATATAATCCGACAGATGTTGGTTCGGTCAAGTCACACTGTAATAGGTGATATGCTGATGGCTGGTGGATGTTCATCATATGCAAGATGAGGTGGTGATAAACATGGTAAAGATGATGGACCCTAGGGTGAACTTTGGAGAAACGATGTCAGCATATGCAAAGCTTGAAAGGAAGCCTATCATGCTTAGTGATGAATGATACGTGATGTTGTATTTGTTTTCTAGGGTTTTGGTCGAAGCATTGTGTTTGTGATGTACCTGCAATATCCACTACCAATATCCTAAGTGAAAGCATATTTTTAAAACATATGAATTTAATGTGATTAACTGAATGATATGAGTTAAAAATAAGATAAGGCACACCTGAAATATTATTCAGGGCGTGCGGCGGGTCCAAAAATGAGTTTTGGTAATAAATAGAACATAGAGTTCATGATGAAGATGATGTGGTATTGATCCTTGTGTCTCTCATGGTTTTGAGAACCGAGGTCATCAGCTCTTGTAATGGGCTCTAGAAAATGGCAAAGAGGGTGATAAATAGGGCAAAAGGGTCAAATGTAATTTCATTTGCACTGCTTAGCTTGAGAGACCATAGCTTGATCCCGAAGCATTTTTTGTCCTTGCAGTCATCCAGAGTACCAGGAACGTGCGTGGGGATAGACAGGTAGGAGCTGGTGCCCTAGCCCTTTTATTTTTGTTAGTTGTAGGGTAGGTAGGTCGTACAAAGGTCCCATGTATGATATTTTTGGGGTTAATTTTTAGGATCACGTGGCTGGCTCAGCTGCAGTCACATGGTCGCCGTGTGATCCTCTGAGTTTCAAGTGGTGATGCCATGCAAAAGAGCCCCTTAGCCGCATTATCAGTGTGGCTGAGTCATGATAAGCCGTGATGATGCCCATATCAGGGTTGTCGTGGATTGGTTGCTCAACCACGAGTGGGTCGCGCCTCCGTGTTTGACATAGATGTGTGGACATTGTCTAGTGGTCGCCACAGACTTTGGCCTGACAGACGTGCGTATCATGCATCTATTCAAAACACAGGCGCGTGATGCACGTGCCTATGTATGGAAAATTCATGCGCTAGTTTAAGATGGGGGATACTTTCATTTTTCTAGCTGAGGAAGCCAAAAAAATGAATTTTTATATCCTTGATGGCAGGATGATTTGGAGAGAGTGGTACTGGGTGACCTTGCATGCTGCAATGGCAGGGGACCAGGCAGTGATCCATGCCTTGGGTCGATGGGGGTTACTGAAGTTTCTACAGAACCCTATCTTGAGGTCACAAGATAGATTCCTACTCTTTTTTATCCGCTTTTGGGATGATGATCGACATATGATGGTGGTGAGGAGGGCCAATTTTCCCATATTGGCCCAGATTGGAATTTTTTTTTGTGACTGGGATGTTGCCTTGTGGGGAGGTTTTACCTTATCCACTTCCACCTGGGCATGTGGAAATCCGTCGTTGGGTAGAGATTGAGGGTTACTATGGACCCAACCCTTTCGACGAGGGTTGTATTAGAGCAACCTATATTTTGGACCTGATTGATCAAGTTTCTTTGCCTATGATCATTCGGTTGGTGGGGTCAACTTCTCCCCATAGAGTATCAGAGCCCCAGATAGTAGTCCTTCAGTATTTGCATGCGGACCATTTCCTTGACTGAGCACAATTTTTCTACAAGGGTATGACGTCCCAGCTTACGCAGGTGAAGTGGGGAAAACTTCGTTGTTTTTACTACGCGATAATTATGTGTAGCATCATGTACAAGAGGGTGGTTATTATTCGACCCTTTCTAGCAGTGGCACCTTGACCTGCAAGGGAACCACACATACGATGATGGGAATCGATGATGCCACAAGCGAGTGGTGGAGATGCAGGGCGTTATTAGAACGCCACTGTGGAGGGTTGGTTTAACTCCAACCCTTAGTTGATTTTTGAGTTTCCATACCATGGTGTGGACTTCCGGGCAGATCCAGACATGGGTCTTGCTCCTAGTAATGCATGGGGACCAGCAAGTATGAGATTTTTTTTCTTCTACATTTATGTATTTTTTATATGTATATATGTGTTTTATATGAAGACATTGATACCATGCTTGTTTACTTGCAGATGCAGGGCCTCAAGGACGACCATTATCCTACTTGGTAGGAAATGACCTGAGACACATCGGTGTCGTAGGAGTGGTACCCATGTCCCAGAGACTGAGAGATGTGAGGCATCCTCCTAGGCTTGCACAATTGGTGCAGGGGTGTTAGTTGGAGATTCGTGGACCCTCCAGGGAGGGTAGCATTGCAGAAACCATTAGTGGAATTTTTAGGTCTCAAATGGGCCTCTTAAGAAAAATGTACAACCAAAATAAACTTTATAAGAACAAATAGGATTCAAGATGATGATTTCAACCATGGGGGATGATTCACCATTTTTGGAGTAAAAAAGTAAAAAGATTAAAAAATAATAAAATAATAAAATAACTTTTTTAACTCATATTTTCTACTTATCTCCCTATGTTTTTACTCAAATTTTGAGCGGAAGTACTCGTTGGATGAAAAATTTAATTCCTCATCCAAGGAGTACCCATGTTGCATACTTTCGATGGACTGTGCTACACAAAAAATCAGAAATACATGAAAAACCATGTTTTTCATGTATTTATCATTTTTCGTGTAGCACAATCCATCAAAAGTATGAAACATGGGTACTCCTTGGATGAAGAATCAAATTATGCATCCAATTTGTGTTTCCACTCGAAACTTGAGTAAACCCATAGGGAGATAATTTGAAAAAAACAGTTTTTTTAATTTTTTCCCTCTAAAATTTGATGATGTCATCTATTCTTATTTTATTATTTCCACTATTATTTTATAGTTTCCTTAGGGGTCCCATTTCAGACCTCAAAATTCCCTTAATGATTCGGGGACATCAAGCTGAGGCTGAACTAACAGTAGTGGAGGCCTAGCTGGGAGATTTCTGAGACCCTTGGGGCAGGGTTGAGTCCTGACTAGAGGCATGCCCACTGGGGGCTATGATGGCTGGGAAGAGATTGTTGTGGAGACGGCGATGGCACGTGAGCGGGTGTATCAACCAGCGTTGCGCCACATAGCTTTGGTGGTGGCCACAGCTAGCCCCATTTTGGCTCTTGGTGCAGAGATTGGTCCACAGGACAAGGATGGAGGGCCTTAACCATATATATATATATATATATATATATATATATATAGAGGGGCTTGTGTACATATATATATATATATATATATATATATATATATATATATATATATATATATATATATATATATATATATATATATATATATATATATATATATATGTGTGTATGTGAGAACCCAAGCACCCAATATGAGGATTCTCCCCTTATTTTTTATGACATATTTTTTTCCTGGCTATGAGCTAGTGGACTCATTTTTTGTATACTTGGACATATATTTTTTGATATATATATGCAAGATGTATTTTGGAAACTCTCATGATCTGTATATGTTGATACTTTATGGTGTATTTTATGTTTTTTTATTCATATGATTTTTGTATATATGCGATGGATATTGATGTTTTTTATGGTCGATGGTATACATGTGATGCATTCTAGTCTAGGATTTGGTTAGCTATACGATCAACTATATGATTTTGATCTCTTGGTATATGCGTAAATGTGATGTGATCAAAACTTAGGGCTAATATTTTTGCATGCATGTACTTCCTAAAGAGGTGTGTATCACACACCTGAAAGGTTTGATTTAACTGTGATACAACCAACTGGGAATCAAGGAAGACATGCAGATGGCAAATACCTTGGAGGGAGGCATCAACTAAAAGGCATATGATGGTGTCATATTTGGCTTGATTGATGGTGGCTAAATCGATAAAAATTCCATTGCTGAGGAAAGGTGTCCAATCAGGAGATCATATGGCCCAAGCTACAACAGCGAGGTTTTGCGACCATCAAGAGACACCATCAGCAAAATTTCTGAAATGATAGATTAATAGATGATCCATCTGCGACACAGGATGAGAGAGCATTTTTAGAGAAAATCCTTGATGAGGTGATCATCATAAAAAATAAGTTATGGTGCATACATATTTATTCTATGGTACCGAGGGCCTTTCTTTATGGGTGAATGTTTTTGAGGTAGAGTTCATTTAGGGGAATTTTTAGGCATGTCCCATCGAGATCTGATAAAATATATACCCTCCTTGAGGGGGAAGTGTTGGACAATATATGGGTCCTTCCATAATGTCTCGAAATTCCCAGGTCCTAAATCTTCTTGGGCGACATCATAGCGAAGGACTAATTCTCCCTCAGTGAATGATCGAGGGGTGATGTTGCGGTCAAATGAGGCTTTGATCCTCTTTTCTGGGCTTCATTATATTAGAGAGACTCTCGTAAACTTTTTTCTACTAGTTCTAATTGTACCAACCTTTCCTCTAGGGGTTATTATCGGTAAGAAGTCGATGGCCGAATGTAGGGTGGGGATTTCAAATTCAATGGGAAGCACGACCTCCACCCCATAGACTAATTGGAAGGGTAGGAACCTTGTTAATTATTTTACCACAGTGCGGTATTCCCATAGGGATAATAATACGATGTGGTTCCAATTGGTTTTGTGATTTGTCACCATGTGCTGCAACATTGTTTTGAGGACTTTGTTGACAAACTGTACTTTACCATTAGATTGGGGGTAGTATGGTGAGGCAAAATCGTGAGAAGAACCAATGTGTTGAGATAATTCTTGGAATATTTCGATTTCAAAATTTTTCTTGTGAACTTATACCAATTCCTTAGGGGCACTGAACCGTGGGATGAGATGGTTGAAGAAAAACCGTGTAGAGGTTTCTGCAGTGTTTTTGTATGTAGGCACGACTTCTGCCCAATTGGTGAAATAATCGAAAACCACAACTATGTATTTGTGGTTGTCGAATGATGTGGGGTTGCATGTCATGAAGTATATGCCCCATTTGCAGAAGGGGCCTGCTACAATTACGGGGTTCATGGGAGTTGGAGGGGCTCGTGCCTTATGAGAACATCGCTGGCATTGCTCACATCTTTTGACTTCTTGGATGTAGTCATGAAAGAGGGTGGGATAGAAGTAACTGACACGTAGGAATTTTTGATCTGATCTGAATAAGGACAAACGATTTTTGCAGTGCTAGCCTCCTCATCCCTATAAAAGAAAAGTGTGCTTAAGGATCGTCTCAAATAGAAAGTTATGAGAGGGTTCATGTGTCTAATTTTGTGTGTCTTTTATGAGAAATTCATGAAGTAAATTAGCTTTAAAAACAAATATACAACAAGTAAATCATAGATAAATAATACACAACAAACACATTACACAGAGGTGATAAAGGAGTTCACCCCTCCTGGGATACATCTCCTTAGACCTGATTCAATGGCATGACCCTCTTTGGATTAATGGTCAATTCTCTGATTACATGCACCCAAAGTGCTCCAATGGATCTCCAACTTGCACCAATGTATTCAGAAGACCCAAAAACCCCTAAGTAGCCTCTTTTGGCTCTTCAAATGGTTTTTAAGTGAAGCAGACATGACCTCCTCTTCTGGTGGGCCTAGGAATATTTAATATTAAAAGTGGAAAAATCACT
Organism: Pinus albicaulis; assembly: GCA_034641835.2. Classification (NCBI taxonomy): domain Eukaryota; kingdom Viridiplantae; phylum Streptophyta; class Pinopsida; order Pinales; family Pinaceae; genus Pinus; species Pinus albicaulis. Next base: position 190,113,029 of record CM076573.1, read on the forward strand.
TCCAAAAGTGCTCCTCTGCCTCTGAAACCCTTACCAAACTGCAAAGAATTCAAATATGCTAGGATAGACTCTTCCTGAGCCCAATTTGGTCGAAAAATGCTCAAGTTATGGCTTCTTCCGTTTCTCCTAAGAAAACTCCACTAAAATTGGAGAAACTCTAGTTAACTCCGACAAATTTGGAGTTCCCACCGATATTAGCAGACTCTGCCAACTTAATCCACATGGCTAAGCTTCTATTAATTAAGGGTTATGCACAGTTTAGTGGTGGTTTAATGTGCTAAGCACGTTTAACAAATCCAAAACTTAATGATGGTTTAGTTGTTAATAAACAAGGATTAAAGTTTAATTAACCCGCATTAAGGTTAAAATCCACATTTAACATTGGCCTCTGCCTATGGTCACGACCATAGGTCATGTGGATTGTACGTTGGGGCTGGCATCCATTTCCTTCTGGCGCAAACCATTTGAAACTTCAAATAAATGCGCATTGCATAATATGTTAAGACCGAATACATAGGAGAGGAGGTAAGACAATGAGTTTGTGTGGGGAAGGTCGTGGGGTCAAGCCCGACCTCTGCCCGTCCACCATATAAAAAATTTGATTCGAAAAACATTTCCATTTCGACCTTTACATAGCCATAATTCGTCGTTTGGGAGTCGGAGGCACGTGGCAGCCCCTAGCTGTACCATGTGTCCTCATCCCATTGGTTCCCCAAAAACCAACCAAAATTTTCCACATAGACAAAAATTTAGGATAACCACAAGCTGACAAGTGTCATCATACCATTGGTTGGAGGAAAACCAAAAATTTGACCCCTTTGACCTTGTTTGACCTTTTCTTTGAAATTCGCCTGTTTGGCAAAGCAAACATCAGGCTCTAACTTTCTTATACGGAGTCGGTTTTTGATGGAACAAAGTGCGCCGAAATCATGATGACGAGATCTATCCAGTCATTCAGGTTCTGAATGATTCTAAGAACTTTCATTTTTTAGCAAATTTTTTCCCCCAATTCAGTTTCTGATCACTCCTTCCCACTGACAGGATTTTGGTCCCACAAAAACTGGTTATCTGATGAGAATTTAATATGCTTCTCTTTGCCAAGTTATATGAACTTGATTATACTTGGAAAAATCTCCATGACAACCACTTTGGTTCATTGACATGCCTACTCTTGCAAATGGCTTGGTACTTCAACCAATGTCCTCCTTTCGCTGCTGACCCAATCCAACACTTGTTGGCTGCTTGTTGACTGATTAGACACCTTGCTGTACCAAAGCGATCCCTCAGTTCTTGGAAAGCTGACTGATGGCCTTCCCACTGAGAATCTTGTTCCTCATTTTCACACACATGTATTCTGTTAGACTCCTATACCAATAGGTGTCATTTTTCATGATTGACTTGTTGAACTGTGCAATATGTTCAAACCTTTTTCTTGTGCAAAGGTGTTCCATATTCTTAAAAAATAAAAAAAAATTCAAAAATTCAAAAAATGTAAAGAGGGTATACCCTAAAAGAAAAATCAAAGGGTAAAAAGAATAAAATGGTTAAAAAAGTGAAAGAAATGAACCCCATCAAAAAGATAGACCAGGAAAGTGTGCAATTCTAAATGCCACTACTTTTTGCTTTGATGTAATAAACAAAATTGTGTGCAGCATGTCAAACTTTTGCCACAATTTATGAAGAGTCAAACTGTTTAAACTTGACTCATTCATTTTTCAATTTCATGTTGTAGAATAGAGAATAAATATCTGAACAAACATTTTAATCTTGGCAGATAAGTAGATAGGTAGAGTTAATAAAAGGTGCTCAACAGTTTAATCTGAGCCCTTGGATGTAATAAGTGTAGATTTAGATAGGTTTTCCATGTAAAAGAAAAAGAAGATTGATAAGGGTTTGCCAGTCTAAGTGCACCCTAATAAAGAAGAGAAAATGGTAGAGTAAGTAGGTAGGGTAGGTAGATGTTGTTGCAGAATTACATGTGATGATTGATGGTTCCAAATGTGTTCAATTTTTAACTTTCATCACAAAGTGCAAAGGCAGATACTACATTGGAAAAATTTCACAGCAAAGCAAAGTCAAGATTATTAACTTCCCCTTCATTTTTCCCTAAAATATTTCACTAATTTCCCCTAAGTGCTAAGGTATTTGAAGATTAGAGGGGCTCAAGGCATTTCCTTGACTTTTGGAGGGACCAGAGCCTCGGCCCAATAATTGAAAAAACCTAAGTACTTGAAATCATCCATTATCACATTCATTCACCTCTCAAAATATTTTCCTAAGTAAAATTCCATTTTACTTAGGAAAATCCTTCAATATTTCATGAAAAGCCCTCAAAATCACTTTTTATTTCTAAGTCTAAGTGATGAAAGTATAATAATGTTATTTACTTCTGAATCTTCACTTTCTTGGTTATATTTAAGTGTTTTGAGTTTACATTGTCCTTTGTCATATTAACTCTAATTTATGTATTAAATCCCTATGAAAATCACCTTTTCCTATGTATATAACTCCTTTGAATATAATATCCCCAAAACCCATCTATTACAATTTTAGCCAAAAGTACTTAATTCCCACTTATTCAAATGAAAACCCACATTATAATTCCTTTTGGCTAAATATATCTATATAATTATTCCGCCCCTATAGTAAATAAATCGCATCGGTTTAATTGCTATATAAATAAAAATATATGAAAAAGCATTTAAACATATTATATATGTTTAAGACAAAAAAATAAATCCAAAGTTTAATTAAAACTAAACTTTGAAAATAGTCCATCCCCGCGCATTTAACATTTCCCGACCATTTTTGCCATATGAGATTAATTAATCCTTAAGATTGATTAATAATCAGCCCCTACCAATAGAACTCCGCCCGATGAGATTAATTAATCGTTAAACGCGCCGGACCCGCACCATTAACTCCCCGCCATATCTCGGTCCCGTCAATCGTCCGATCACCCGCTCTGAGATAAACAACCCTCATCCATATCGCTGGCCATCTACGTATGAAAGTTAACACGCGATGGCCAAGTGGTTTTCAAATAGTGGCATGCTACGTGTCAGCTGTTGCATCGCATCGCTGCCATCTCGCCTGAAACCGCTTTCCCTCATAAGCGGTGCGATAAAAACCATTTACCGCCCTTCCTGTTCATGACACGACCACTGTACCATGCTAACATCAGCCCATAAAATAATAAAAAATTCCCCCTCATTTGACTTTGCCGATAAAACAAAAATTTCGCGTCTTTTTAATCATTTCGTACTCAGACAACCGATACACCCTCCATGCAGAAATTTCAAAATTCAAAATTCTGAAATCCGCCAACCTTTTCCCAGTCGAAGAAGATTGCAATCGAGCCTCTTAGAAGATTATCCTCATTAACCAGCATCTGTTCAAAACGCTGTTTTCTCCAAAAACATGTATTTACCCTAAATTCGCATTGACTCTGTAAGAAACGCGACTTTCCTTTTCCTTTCACTCAAAACAGAGTTAAAATTGATGGCTAGTTCATTCCTTAAATATTGAGAACTGTAATTGAATTCCCAACCTGAAATTGTACCTATTTCTCCCGTCGAAATCTGTAATTTGGCTCAAATTTTTCACCAAAACCCGAATTTCCATTTTTGAATACACAAGAACCAAAAATGGAAGTTCCGGTGGTTTTAAACGTAGCATCGTTGAATGCCCCTCATAAAGAATTGGATTATTTACCTCTGGCTGATATGGATTTTTAAATTAAAGACCTGGGTGTCAGTGAGAATCCCCTTCGAGTATTTTGTCGCTGCAGAGACAATCATTTGAATGGTTCTGACGTAATTGGGCTCTGGCAGTCCAATATGCCCATGTACTTTCTCCCAGCAGTCGATATTTTCCCTGAAATCATCCATCTTTGCCATGCCAACTATGATCCTAACCAAAGAGCAGTATTATCCCCAAATCATGATGTCCTTTTCCTAATAACTGCTCAATCCATAAATGAGATGCTACATTTCCAACCAGGTCAAGCCCTTACCCCTCTGCACATGGCTGAATTACTTGAGAAATCTTCCCAATTGTCCCCTGAAGAGTTAAGCCGTCTTTTTCAGACTTTCATGCTGCCACAACATCAGCCTAAAGGGCCTCCCCCTTATGGCCACACCTATTTTACTGATGAAGGTAGAATTATTTTAAACATGATATCTTCAATAATGGGTTTTAACACTAGTGAGTTTGTTGACCAATTGACCCTAGTGCTATTGTCTATTTTTACCCCTGGACAACCTCCTGCTGTCAGATATGATTTTGCATCTTTTATTGTTGACAAAATCCATGATCAGTTCATGAGATTTGGAAATGAGAGAGTATTTAAATATTCTTCCTTCATATATCATCTCATGATATACTATCAGTCAGAAAGTTTCCTTTCCATATGCAGAAACTTGATGCTAAAGGAAACCCTAGATCAGTTATCTTTTGGTTTGCTATCACCCATTATTCTCCTGATTCTCCTTACACCTACAGTGAGTTCATTGATTTGTTTGTACATCCAGCAACCAGTTTGTTAACTGGAATTTCTCCTCCCAGAATTAGTAATGAAATCAAGAGAGTCCTTCAACTCTCAAAACAATATAAAGTGGGAGACTAGTACTTATATCAGAACTATACTGAAATTAGGATTTATGGATGTGAATTGTGTCCTTTCAAGTTGCCCAGATACGTTCCAATGAGAATTTTTGCACTTGAGTATTTGAGACAGATGAACGATTCAGATATAGTTCATTTCTGTAACGCTAAGAAGAAGGCACAACTCAGAATAAAAAGCCAATTAGGTCCCTTTGTTTGTAATTCTAGGGAGGCTGGGAGAGAAGCAGAAATGATTTTAGAAGTTTACCTCAAACTACAAAAGAGTTTCTACTGGGCACCCTATGATCCATATAGTTTTATCTGTGACAGAAGAATGAAAAACAAATTATCTCCATACATTCATTTTAGGATGCCAGAAATTGAACAATATGCAAATACAGATGAATGGGTGGAGGGAACTTTGGTAGAGCAAGATAGTGAGTAGATCAATATTGATAATGTAATGAAAGATCTTGAAAATATACTTGACTTGGACTCTCTTGGGCAGGTACAGACAGCAGGGCCTTCTTCAGTAGGAACTTCACAACAAACTTTGCAGGAGATCAGTACAGTGGCAGTAGAATCAAAAGGAAAGGAGAAAGAACCAGACATACAAATAATTGAAAAATTCACAATGACAGAGCTACCAGAAACATCTAAAGAACAAGGTCAAGTACAAATCACTCCAGTTCAGATCAATGAGGCAGAAGTTGCCAATCTTCAAACTCCTCTTAATGTGGAAAAAGGGAAAAAGAGAGAAGCTGAAACATCCACCCGTGGTGATAGATCTACAGAGCAGCATGATACTAAAAGGCAGAGATTGAATCCTCTTCCAGAATTTGAATCATTTCAAGAAATCTCTGACAACCAAGAAAGAGAAGACAGTCAGCAAACAGGAACAGTCAGTGGAGCATCCACTACCTCATACAGGAAAGAGCTACAGAAGCAAAAGAGTATGGAAATATCTTCTTTCAAGCCTCCAGTAAAAGAGGCATGGGACATTAAAAATACATTTATCAATATCAAGGCCAGGAATGATCCACTGAGAGTGCAAGTATATAATAAATATTTGAAAATGGCTCCAAAGAATCAAGAAAGACTAATGTCAGCTTTTGATATTCAACAGGGAAAAATGTTAATGAGCCATTTCAAACCCAAGGTGCAACAACCCTAAACAGCTGCTGATTATATTAGGACAAACTTTGAAGTCCTAGCAAAGGATATCCATCCTTTAGACCAAATTGAATTACATAAGTAGACTGGGGAAATGATTTATTCTACTTTGAATGATAAGGCCATGGCAGCACACAAGTTACAGGATTCTTTGCAGAACACCAATACACAATTGCAGCTTGAAAAGGCTTCTTCTCAAGCCAAATATAACAGGATAAAAACATTGGAGGAAGTAATAATTGGGTTGGGTCACAATCCAAAGGATGTTAAAGGAATAGAAGCTTTAATCAAAAAGAAAGATGATGACATTGTTGCATTGAGAAAACAGTTGAAACTGCCAACCTGCAGGCATCCTCAAATTGAAGAAATAATAAAGAAGAATTTTGAAGAAGAAATGATGGAGTTGCTCTTGAAAATGAATGAGCAGTTGACTGAAATGGAAAAAGAGATGGAGCAAGCACTGAAAGACAAACAATTTGCTCTTCCAACATTTACAACATAAGCAAATACAGGTACACAGCCAACAGGTCAGCCAGCAGAATCATCACAGGTAGAAACTTCAAATTTGAGTTCAGAACAATTAGTAAAGCAAATGAATGACTTGAAACTTCAAGTGACTGAACTTCAGCACACAAAATTACAACTTATCAATTTAGAATAGAAATATGATCTTTCAAAAATGAGTGTTGCTGACAAAACAAGAGAAATCAAGAGATTGGAAAAATTGGTTAAAGCATTAGAAAAGGATCTCACATTAGAGAAGCCTTTGAGAGAAATAAATGATATTCTTTAGGATAATATTAGTCAGTCAATAAGAGATATCTGGTCCTCAATCTAGATAATGTACGAACAGAATGATCTGGTCAGAGTAGCTCTAGACGAAGTTGAGAATACACGAGCAGAATTGGGAAATAGGCCTGAGGAAGCTAATCAGCTTATTCAGTTTTTAAACACCCAAACCAGACAACAGCTTGAAGAATTGGGTATTCAGGATAGAACTGCAACAATCTTAGAAATAAAAAGAGTTTTTACAAAAAGGACTCTTATGTAGAATTTGGAAAGAAGGTGCTTTGACATGCAGGCCGAAATAATTGCTTTCAGAGAAAGGTTTAATGTTTTAGTGAATAAAGGGTTGCCCAGCCCCATGATTTCAGAAGAAAAAATAATGGACCTGGAAACTTATGTTACCAAATTGGACATACATGCTCACAATATAGCCAATTCCTCAGCCAGTTCATCACAAACAACATTACCAACAGGAAGGAATCTTCATGACAGATTAGAGAATTTATTTTATCTAGAACATGAAGTAAGGCATTTGTTTCCTAACCAGCCTGATTTCTTCAGGTATACCGAGGCTGATGAAACCTTAAGAAAGCTTCAATAGACAAGAATAGAAAAAGAGAAATGGTGGGAGGATTTGTTGGAACTTTTGTAAAATTTATCCTTATACAAAATTTTGCCTTTTTACTACAGTATAAAGGATAAAAGGACAAACAAAAGTCAAAGAGTATCAGTTTAGTTAAAGTGTATCAGTAAGAACAAAGAGTATCAGCGAAGCAAGTCAGTGAAAACAAAATTACTGAAGAAGACAACGACGAGCTAAAAATAGCACCTGCCTCCAGCACATTCTCGAAATGAGGGAACAACACAACATCGATTACTTCTTGAGACCATTTGTCTCTATTTTTATTGTAACTTATTAGTGAGTCACCCTAGATTATATCTCGTTTTGTTAAGAGATATTTTGTATGATTTTATGTATAAATAAGCCCTCAATTGGCTTAATGAGGGTGGATTCTTCTACTTTTCTGTAACATTGATTTTTGGAATAAAAGTGCTTTTGGAGTAATTTCTTTGTGGCTTGCTGGATGATGAATTGAAGCTCAAGACTTTTTGCAGGATTCATGTGTCAGACTACAGTTCACTAAGTCATTTCTATCCCGTGTTTTAAGTTTTATATCTGTTTACTACATCACTGTGTTCCATTTCTGAATAATTGACAAAAAGGAATAAATCAGAATTTGCTTAAATGTACTCTGATTTCAATTGTGATTATTCTAAATGTTTTTTTCTAAACTGGTTATAAACAATGAATTCTTAATTGCTCTTGTTTCGCTGGTTTAAACATTCTGATTACTATAATAAAGAATTCTTAATTGCTCTTTATTTTTAATCATTCACTTTCTTTCTTTGAACATGTTGAAAGATTCTTAATTGCCTTTCATCCCTTCAAAAACCCATTCCATTCACTTTAATATCTAAAATTGTTCTCTGTTTGGCTATCTTGCCCTGAAAATCCATCTTGTGTGTAAAAAATTAATCCAGTAAAGCCATCCTTTCGACTCCATAGCCCAATGGCCTAAAAATACTCAATCTTGCCCTCATTTGGCGGATTCCACCATTCAAACTCAAACCAAATTTCTTGGACTTATAACTAGCCTAAAACTTTCTAAGAACAAAGCTAAATTTTAAAGAGAGAGCCCTCTCTGGATACAGATTGGCTAGATTCTGTATCTGAAGGTTGGTTAGTGGTTACCTCAGGTTTCTTTCCTTTTCTTACAACTTCAAGGAAAAATCTGAGTGATAACATAGTGGCGACTCCACTGGGAATCTGAATCATTTTATTGGTACTACTGTTTGAATTATAAACTACAGACGGAGTCTGAAGGTTAGCCAGGTAGCCTTTGAAATGCTTTTTGCTCTGCAATTGCATAGTAAATAAATGCTACTTCAGTCAATCTCCGATTTAGTTTATAGATTGAACTTTGGTCTCAAACATTCAATCAGTTTCTCTAGTTCAATAAATCTTTGAGAAAATTTCAATTAAAAATCTTTAATTTCTTGAAGAATTTGTCGAAGTTGTATTTTCATTTCATTTAAAACAAAAAACCTAAAAAGAAACATTACTAAGAAAACTGGCTTCAGAAAGGATTCGTTATACCAGGTCAAATCCTGACCCTAATCCACCTCTTGTATTCGAAAATCCCAATCTCATTCCTAGGATTCTTATAAGTCAAGAAAGCTCGGAAATAGGAAGTTAAGAAAGTTCTGGAAGTTCTCGCCCTCTTTACAGATCACCATCTTGTCCTGTAAAGTGGATTTATTTTGATGAAGAACCTTTGATGAGCGATTCGAAACATCTCTATTTGTGAATTTTTCTGAAACTGAATTGTCCAGACTGGTTCCGGACCCTTTATTTCTTGAAGATTTGTAATTGAAATTTGTTTCATTTCATCTTGACAGACATTTACAAAATTCCATTCAATCTGAACAGACCTTTGAAGAAACTTCAAACATTTCTGTAATTACTGCAGTTTCACCAAGTTCATATGCTTTTCCCCAAACTTCTCAAACACAAGCCACTCCTTCTACTCCTCCACCACTCCTTCCAAACCATCATCACCTATTATTCCATTAAACCTTCCAATGGCCAATAGATATGCTCCGTTACAGTTGTCGGCCAAACTTGCTACTTTGCCTCAAGATTATCAGAGTAAGATCACCCCTTTTGATGGTTCCGGTACTTATACTGCTCAACAACATACCAAAAGGATGACAGATTACTTTGAATTTTATGAAATAGACGTTGACGATGTTCGAATGAGAATTTTTGTCCAGAGTCTTACTGGGGAAGTTAGGACATGGTTTAGGGCTCTTGCTCCAAACAGTTTTGCTGACTTACCAGCCTTATATAGGGCATTTTTAAATAGATGGGAGAAGAAGAAAGACCCTCTTCAAATCCTATCTGACTTTGGAAAATTGAAAAGAGGACCTAATGAAACAGTGCAAGATTATATCATCAGATTCAACGAAGCCTATAACGCTGTTCCTCAAAACCTTAGACCCCCTCCGGATTCGGTACTGGTTAAATTCCCTGACGGTTTTGACTCTGACATAGCATATTCACTTAGGGAAAGAGCCCCCCAAACTCTAGAAGAGATGCAAAGCATAGTGGTTAGTGTTGAAGCTAACCTCATAGAAAAACGTGCTAGAGCTAGGGCTGAAAGAAGTATGTCTATAAACGAAGAGCCTTCGGCTTTTGAAAGAAAGATGGATGCAATTATTAAAGGTATGGAAAGACTGGGAGACAAAGTAGAGACAATCGAAAGAAAGTCTTCTGGCGATGGTCAAAATGTTGTTAGAAACCCAAACTTCAGGAGAAATCAAAACCAAAATACTGGGAAAAATGTCCCTGACCAAAACATCAGGCCACCATTCCAAGAAATTTTTGTTGAGGGTTCATCTTCTGAAGAACCTATTGAGGATGTTGAAATAAATAATGTGACTGAAAACAAGAACGAACCAGAAGTTTTCCTATCTCAAGATGATCAAGAAAATCACATTCTTGAAACATTTCAAACTCATTCAGGAGAAACTTTTGATTTTAAATAAGGTTATGACACAACAATTTATGAAGTTCATAAACAATAAAATTTGAGAAGTAGACGGATTGATGTACCAGAGAATAGCAAACAGAAAGTTGTAAAACAAAACATCAAAGGTAAAACTAACACTCCTCCTGTACAAATTTTTTCTAGGACAAGTCCTAATCCCGCAAATCCAATAATTGAAGATGTGTCTGATAATCAACCAAATAATGAACAAATTTCTAATACTTTTCCTCTTGTAGGAAACGTAGAAGAACCAACAGAAGTTAATTCAGGAACACCTTCAACTCATAATCCCACTCATGAAAAAGAGAAAAACACTGAAGACCCAAAAAACAGAGAAAATCCAATTGTTCAAAACACTAGAGCTCAAACAGAAAAACCTTTCAATCTAGAAGCTGAAATAGGCAAACTAAAGATAGTTGTTCCCTTAGCAGAACTAGCTAAACACGATGTCTATATAAGCCAAATCATCATATCCCTTAACATTACTGGAATGGATGATTCAGTGAATGTTTTTGATGATCAACCCAAACTACTTTTTGGCCCTGAAGTAAACGGTAAACCAGAAAATGGAGGAACTCCTCCATTTTATATGAGCTTGAATGTTCATGAAAAAATACTTCATAACGCCATGCTTGATTCTGGAGCGTCCCACAATTTAATGCCAAAAGATGTGATGGAAATATTGAACCTAGACATTACCAGACCTTATAAAGATCTTTTTTCTTTTGATTCAAGTCAGGTAAGATGCTTAGGTTTGATTAAAGATTTGTGTATTACTTTGGTACAATACCCTGCGAAATCTATTCTGATGGATGTAGTAGTTGCAGACATCCCTCCCAAATATGGTATGTTGTTGTCCAGATCCTGGGGTTCCAAACTCAGAGGATCTCTTCAACTAGATATGTCGTATGCTACTATTTCAGTATTTGGTCAACCGAAAAGACTATATAGAGAGACCTTGATGAAATATTTAGTCAGTAGCCATGAGAAGCCTGAAAAATTCCCTGTCTATTTAGTACATTCTGATATGGACTCTTTCATCCTTTATAATGCTGAATTGGACCTTCCTACTGAACTAGAAGGACCAGAAACAGAAACTACAACTAAATCTACTGTTCAAATTGAAGAAATTTCTGAAAACAAAGAAACATCAAACATTCAAGAGATACCAGAAAAAATTGAAAAACCAGATCTCCCTGTTATAAAACATGTTAAAACAGTTGATGAAGATTATGAACATGAAATTCTGTGGCATTTAGAATTTGATGGTTCCGTAAATAAATTAGGAGTAGGAGCTGGAATTTGGATACATAATGTTGAAAATGATTTTGCCGAAGGCCATTCTTATAGATAGAATTTTAGATGCACTACTAATATGGCAGAGTATGAAGCTCTTTTTCTAGGGCTTAAACATGTCAAGAAATTAGGAGCAATTAGAGTATCAATCATAGGAGACTCTGAGTTAATTATTCAACAAATCAATGGTGAATGTTCAATAAAAGATCCTAGATTGAAACAATACAGAGAAACAGTTGTGGAAATTCTCAACACTTTTCTACAAGCTCAACTTGCCAAAATTCCTAGAAAACAAAATTTGCATGCTCACAGTCTTGCAATGTTCGCTAGCACATGTAAATTACCTTTTGGACCTAATCATCAGTTCACAGCTGAGATTAGACATAGACCTGCTATATCGGGCAACCTCTTGAATTGGAAAGTGTTTGTAAATAATAGTCAGATTAACAATTTTTTGACCTTAGAAAATGAGTTCTCTAACAGTATTATAGATGAAGACACAAAAATCAATGAATCTGATCAAATGGATAAACAAGAAACAAATATTTCAGAAGAGACTGCAATTCACATGCTTCACCCAACCACATTCACTGAAAAAGATATGCAAGATTTGAAACGAATGGAAATTGATGAGATTATAGAAGATGAATTTGAAATTATTAATCTAAAAGATAATCATTTACCTAAAGGATTAACTCCTTTAGAAGATATTTTTGACTCAAATGACATTCCACTAAAACCCAAAATGGAACCTGTAAACGCTGACATTGAAGAATACAATTTGGGAACTGAAGGAAATCTCAAGATGGTTAAGTTATCCAAATCTCTACCAGAGGATCAAAAGGTTAAATATGTTGAACTGTTAAAAGAATTCCAGGACGTTTTTGCCTGGAGTTATGAAGATCTTAAATCATATGATACATCAATAATTCAACACACCATACCTTTAAAACCAGACCAGAAGCCATTTAAGCAGAAACTTAGAAGAATTAATCCTGTGCTACTACCTTCAATTGAGAAAGAAATTAAAAGAATGTACGAAGCAGGAATAATAGCTCTTATCAGGTTCTCTGAATGGGTTTCTAATTTGGTACCAACAAGGAAAAAGACTAGAGAGATTAGAATATGTGTCGATTTGAGAAATTTAAACAAAGTTTCTTTAAAAGATAACTATCCTCTGCCTAAAATGGACCATATCTTACAAAGGGTAGCGGGATCTTCAAGAATTTCTCTTCCGGATGGATTTTCAGGGTATAACCAAATTTTGGTTCATCCTGATGATCAATACAAAACAGCATTTACAACACCATGGGGTACTTTTAAATATGTTAAGATGCCTTTTGGACTCAAAAACGCAGGAGCAACCTTCCAAAGAGAAATGGACATTGCCTTTGCCAAAGAAATACATGATTTTCTGGTTATTTATCTAGATGATTTAACTGTTTTTTCCAAAACAGATCAGCAACATTTAGATCATCTAAGACAAGTGTTTATAAAATGCAGGAAGTATGGTATTTCTTTAAATCTGAAAAAATCATTATTTGGTCTGGAAGAAGGAAAGCTCCTAGGTCACATTATTTCTAAATATGGAATTAGAATTGATCCTGAAAGAATACAAGCAATTTTGCAGATACCTCATCCCAGAAACATTAAAGAACTTCAAGCTTTCATAGGAAAGATCAATTTTTTGAGAAGATTCATTTCTAGTTTAGCTGAATTACTTAGACTACTTACTAACATGTTAAGAAAATATTCAAGTATTGACTGGACCGTGGAAGCCAAGCAATCATTTGAAGAAATCAAAATGGCTTTAACCAAAGCACCAATTCTTACCAGTCCAAAATTTGATAGAGATTTCATAATTTTTTCATTTGCTTCTGAACATACAGTTGCAGCTGTTTTACTACAAAAGGATGATTAGGGATGTGAAAAACCAATAGCCTTTTTTAGTAAAGCACTTAGAGATGCATCATTGAAATATAATATCATGGAGAAACAAGCTTTTTCACTTGTGAAAGCAATTAAAGATTTCAGAATTTATATATTGTATTCTCATGTGATAGCTTATGTACCTAATGTTGTCGTTAAAGACATCTTAACTCATGATGGTATTGAGGCAAAATAGGTAAGTGGATAGCTACCATATTAGAATATGATATTGAAATTAAAACAACAAAACTCATAAAAGGTCAAGGTTTGGCTCAACTTATGACTGAAACAAATTGCCAAGCCCTGGATATTAACGAGCTGGATGACGAACAGGAGATGGCGACTCCAAAAATCAGTCAAGCCTTTTTAGACTCACCCTGGTACACTGATATCATTTATGTTTTTTTAAACCTGCAAGCTCCTCCAGGGTTATCCAGAACGAAACAAAGGTTTTTGAAAATGAAATCTTTAAAATATTGTATTTTAGATAGTGCTATTTTTTGGAAGAATCACGATGGAATTCTATTAAATTGTTTATTGAAAGATGAAACTGACAAGGTTCTTAACGAATTTCATGTAGGAGATTATGGTGGACACCTCTACTGGAAGTCAACTGCAGATAATATCTTAAGAGCTGGTTTTTATTGGCCCACCTTGTTTTCAGATGTTAAGAAATTTGTAACTGCTTGCCATAAGTGTTAGATCTTCGAGGGCAAGAGAAAATTGTTACCTTTACCATTAAAGCCAATTTCCACCGAGAGACCCTTTCAACAATGGGGACTGGATTTTATTTGAGAAATCCATCCCCCTTCTTCTGGGCAACACAGATGGATCCTTACTGCCACAGATTACTTTACTAAATGGATTGAAGCAATCCCATGTAGACAAGCCAATGATTCTGTAATTATAGGGTTCCTAGAAACCAATATACTTTCAAGGTTTGGCTGTCTTGAAAAAATTATAACAGATAATGCTGTTGTGTTTAAGTCTAAGAAAATGATTAGTTTCTGCAATAAATATCACATCACTTTAGGCCATTCAACAACCTATTATCCTCAGGGTAATGGACTGGCAGAATCTTCCAATAAAAGTCTTATCAATATCATTAAAAAAATATTGGAAGAGAATAAAAAGAATTGGCATAAGAAACTTACCAATGCATTGTGGGCAGACAGACTTACAACTAAGAAATCAATTGGGACCAGTCCATATGAATTATTTTATGGTATTGAGGCTAGATTTCCATCATCCTTAGGAATTCCTGTTATGAAGTTACTTCAGGAAGCTCAAGTAGAACCAAATGATATTCAGAGAAGAATAAACCAAACAATTCACTTGCAGCAAACCAGAGAAGAAGTTTATCAACGATCCCAAGTTTTGCAGGAAAAGTTAAAGAAAACGTTTGATAAAAGGACTAAAGCGGAGGATTTTCAAATAGGAGACAAAGTCCTAAGATGGGATTCCAGAAGGGAAGATAAAGGGAAACATGGAAAATTTGATTTCTTATGGAAAGGACCTTACATCATTCATGCTTTACAGGGAAATAACACATATTTTTTGAAGAATTTGGATGGTTCAGAAGCTGAGGAAGGACCAGTCAATGGTCGAATGCTAAAACACTACTTTGATCCTATTTACTAGGATGTTCTGACTTTTTAACTTGTACATAATATATCCTTTCTAATGCATCAGTTTTGATTGGATGGTGATTTGCTGAAGTTGAAGCCCGAAGTGAAGGCCCTAAGCTCCAGAAGTTTTACTATCATATATACAATAAAGCCACCAGAAAAAGAAGATTTCATGGTTCATTTAAAGGCATTTTGAGGCATCTGACCTGCTGTTCTTGACTTTTCACCAGGAAAAGCCATCCCCAAGTGGAGCAAGTGTTAGACTCCTATACCAATAGGTGTCATTTTTCATGATTGACTTGTTGAACTATGCAATATGTTCAAACCTTTTTCTTGTTGCAAAGGTGTTCCATATTCTTAAAAAATCAAAAAATCAAAAAATTTAAAAAATGTAAAGAGGGTATACCCTAAAAGAAAAATCAAAGGGTGAAAAGAATAAAATGGTCAAAAAAGTGAAAGAAATGAACCCCATCAAAAAGAAAGGCCAAGGAAAGTGTGCAAGTCTAAATGCCACTACTATTTCATTTCTTGTAATAAATAAAATTGTGTGCAGCTTGTCAAACTTTTGCCACAATTTATGAAGAGTCAAACTGTTTAAACTTGACTCATTCATTTTTCAATTTCATGTTGTAGAATAGAGAATAAATATCTGACTAAACAGTTTAATCTTGGCAGATAAGTAGATAGGTAGAGTTAATAAAAGGTGCTCAACAGTTTAATCTGAGCCCTTGGATGTAATAAGTGTAGACTTAGATAGGTTTTCCATGTAAAAGAAAAAGAAGATTGATAAGGGTTTGCCAGTCTAAGTGCACCCTAATAAAGAAGAGAAAATGGTAGAGTAAGTAGGTAGGGTAGGTAGATGTTGTTGCAGAATTACATGTGATGAATGATGGTTCCAAATGTGTTCAATTTTACTTTCATCACAAGTGCAAAGGCAGATACTACATTGGAAAAAGTTCACAGCAAAGCAAAGTCAAGATTATTAACTTCCCCTTCATTTTTCCCTAAATATTTCACTAATTTCCCCTAAGTGCTAAGGTATTTGAAGATTAGAGGGGCTCAAGGCATTTCCTTGACTTTTGGAGGGACCGGACCCTCGGCCCAATAATTGAAAAACCTAAGTACTTGAAATCATCCATTATCACATTCATTCACCTCTCAAAATCTTTTCCTAAGTAAAATCCCATTTTACTTAGGAAAATCCTTCAATATTTCATGAAAAGCCCTCAAAATCACTTTTTATTTCTAAGTCTAAGTGATGAAAGTATAATAATGTTATTTACTTCTGAATCTTCACTTTCTTGGTTATATTTAAGTATTTTGAGTTTACATTGTCCTTTGTCATATTAACTCTAATTTATGTATTAAATCCCTATGAAAATCACCTTTTCCTATGTATATAACTCCTTTTCATACAATATTTCCAAAACCCATGTATTATAACTATTTTAGCCACAAGTATTTATTCCCACTTATTCAAATGAAAACCCACATTATAATTCCTTTTGGGTAAATATATCTATATAATTATTCCGCCCCTATAGTAAATAAATTTTGACGGTTTAATTAAGTTACATAAATAAAAATATATTTAAAAAGCATTTAAACATAATATATATGTTTAAAACAGAAAAATAAACACAAAGTTTAATTAAAACCAAACTTTGAAATAAATCATCCCCGCGCATTTAACATTTCCCGACCATTTTTTCCATATGAGATTAATTAGTCCTTAAGATTAATTAATAATCAGCCCCCGCCAATAGAAATCCGCCCAATGAGATTAATTAACCGTTAAACACGTCAGACCCGCACCATTAACTCCCCGCCATCTCCCCGGCACTACAAGAAAAAAAAGCTTCAATGTGATGTGTTTTGGATTTCCCGGAAAGCATGAGTACTATCTCCAAACTGAAATTGTGCCCCATTTTCACAAAAACCCCACGAATTTCCATTTTTGAATCCTGAAACCAAAAATGGAAGTCCCGGTGGCTTTAAATGTTGCTCCATTGAACGCCCCTCATCGAGAATTGGAATATTTGCCATTAGTGGATAAAGATTTTCAGATCAAAGTCTTAGTTTTCAGTGAAAGCCCCCTTCGAATTCATTGTCACTGCAGAGATAATTATTTGAATGGCTTGGACGTTATTAGGTTATGGGAATCTAATTTCCCGAGATACCTTTTACCCTCAGTCCATATCTTCCCTGAAATTATCCATTATTGCCATCCTAATTATGATCCAATTCAGAGGGCAGTTTTATCCCCAAACCAGAATGTCATTTTCCCTATTACTGCTCAGTCTATCAATGATATGCTCCATTTTTAACCTGGTCAAAACCTCACTCCCTTGTCCATTGGAGAATTGCTTGAAAAATCTACTCAGTTATACCCTGAAGAGGTAAAACGCATCTGTCAGACTTTCATGTTACCTGAACATCAGCCCAAGGGCCCACCTCCCTATGCTAGTGCCTTTTCTACTGAAATAGGCCAGATCATTCTGAATATGATTTCTTTTATCATGGGCTTTAATACTAGTGAGTATGTTGATGAGTTAACTCTAGTATTATTGTCTATCTTCACTCCTCGACAGCCTCCTGCTGTCAAATATTACTTTGCATCTTACATAGCCAACAAAATCCATGATCAATTCATGAGATTAGAGAATGAGAAAGTGTTTAAGTATTCTTTGGTCATTTACCATCTCATGCTCTATTACCAATCTGAAAACTTTCCTTTCCATGTTCAAAAGCTTAATGTCCAAGGAAATCCCAGGTCTGTCATATTTTGGTCAACCATCACCCATAATTCCAGAGATTCTCCTTATTCCTATAATGAATTCATTGATCTGTTTATACACCCTGCAACTACCTTGTTGACAGGAGTTCCTCCTCCCAGACTCAGCAATGAAATTAAGAAAACTCTGCAACTTTCAAAACACTACAAAATTGGTGATTGGTACTTGTACCAAAACTATACAGAAGTCAGAATATATGGATGTGAATTATGTCCATTTAAATTGCCAAAGTATGTGCCTATGAGACTTTTTTCTTTAGAGTACTTCAGGCAAATGAATAACTCTGATATTATTCATTTTTTTCATGGAAAGAAGAAAGCCCAACTCCGAATCAAAGGTCAATTAGGTCCATTTATATGCAAATCTAGGGATGCTGGACAAGAAGCTGAAAGAATACTAGAAGACCGTTTCAGATTGCAAAAGAGTTTCTACTGGGCCCTTTATGACCCATTCAGCTTCATTTGTGACAAAAGAATGAAAAATAAATCAGCACCTTACAGCCATCATAGGATTCTAGAAATTGAACAGTATGCTAATAAAGATGAATGGGTGGAGGGAACATTAATTGAACAGGATAGTGAAGAAGTCAATATGGACAATGTAATGAAAGATCTTGGAAAAATGCTTGACCTAGAATTTTTTGGGCAAGTGCAAGTACCAGACATTGGTCCTTCTTCAGCAGGGAATTTTCAACAGAAATTACAGGAAAACATTCCATCAATTGCAGTTGAATCCAAAGGAAAAGAGAAAGAGCCTGAAATACAAGTGATTGAAACATTCAAAATGACTGAACAACCTCAAACATCTAAGGCTCAAGGACAAGTACAAGTTCCTCCTCAAACCAATCCAGTAGAAATGCCAAACTTGCAAACTCCACTGAATGTTGAAAAGGGAAATAAAAGAGAGGCTGAAGGTCCTACTCCACCCAAGGAATCTTCAAAACAGCCCCAGGCTAAAAGGCAGAAACTGAATCCACTTACAGAAGTTGAATCATTTGAAGAAATCATTGATATTCCAGAAAGAGAAGATAGTCAGCAAACAAGTTCAGTTAGTGGTACATGCTCTGGTCTTCAAGGAAAGACAATACACAGGCAGCTAAGTATAGAAATATCTTCTTTTAAACCTCCAATGAAAGATGCAGGAGACATAAAAAAGACATTTATTAGTATAAAAGCAAGGAATGATCCACTAAGGGTCCAGGTGTATAATCAGTATCTTAAAATGGCTCCACAAAATCAAGAGATATTGATGTCAGCTTTTGACATTCAACAAGGGAAAATGTTAATGAGCCATTTCAAATCTAAAGTGCCAAAACCACAGACAGCAGCTGATTACGTCAGGACCAATTTTGAGGTCCTAGCAAAAGATATTCATCCATTAGATCAAATTGAATTACACACGCAGACTAGAGAAATGATCTATTCCACCCTTACTGACAAAGCAATGGCAGCTCATAAACTGCAAGATTCTTTGGAGAACACCAGTACACAATTGCAGATTGAAAATGCTTCTTCTCAAGCCAAAGATAACAGGATAAAAACATTGGAAGAGATAATAATTGGATTAGGTCACAATCCAAAGGATGTCAAGGGTATTGAAGCCTTGATTAAAAAGAAAGATGATGATATTGCTACATTAAGGAAACAATTGAAACTACCAGCTTCAAGGCACCCTCAGACTAAAGAAGTAATGAAGAAAAATTCAGAAGAAGAGGTGATGGACTTACTTTTAAAAATGAATGAACGACTTGCTGAAACAGAAAAAGAACTTGAGCAAGCATTAAAAGATAAAGAGTCCATTATTCCAGCAACCACAACACAGGTAGCCACAGGAACAGGTACATCAATCACAGATCAACAAGCAGAGCTAACACAGGTGAACACTTCTGGTAAAGGTTCTGATGAATTAATCAAAGCAATGAATGAATTAAAACTGCAAGTGACAGAACTCCAAAGCTTAAAGTTTCAGCTTTCTACTCTGCAAAATAAATATGATCAATCAAAAATGAGTGTTGCTGAGAAGACAAGAGAAATCAAAAGACTAGAAAAATCAGTTAAAGCATTGGAAAAGAATCTTGCAATGGAAAAACCTTTGAATTAAAAGAAATTGTTTGGAATAATATTATACAGTCAATAAGGGATGTTTGGTCTTCTATTCAAATAATACATGAACAACAGGATTTAGTCAGATTGGCTCTGGAAGAAATTGAGAGAGCAAGGGAAGAGTTAGGAAATATGTCAGAAGAAGCCAATAGACTTATCAATTTTTTGAATACCCAAAATAAACAACAACTTGCAGAGTTTGGAATTCAGGATAGGACAGGAACCATCTTAGAAATCAAAAGAGTTTTTACCAAAAGAACTCTTTTGCAAAATCTTGAACGAAGGTGTTCAGACATGCAGCAAGAAATTTTCACCTTCAAAGAAAGATTTGATGATTTGTTAAACAAAGGTTTGCCCAATCCTGTTATTGAAGAAGGTAGATTAATGGATTTGGAAAGTTTTGTAGCAAAAGTAAACAAACAGGTTAATGATCAAGCCAGTTCTTGACATTACAGAACAACAGCACGGAAAAGTCTTTATAAAATTGGAGAATTTATTTTATCTTGAAAATGAAATAAAACATTTGTTTCCATATCAGCTAATTTTTTCAAATACAGAAGGCGATGAAACATTGAAAGTACAAAGAACCGAGTGCCAGTTCAATGGTGGGACGAGATGAGTGGAGACTTTATAAAATTTTTATCCTTGAGTGAAATTTTTTATTTTACGGTGGTATGTCTTGATAAAGGATAAATAAGTAAATGAAGTTAAAGTGTATCGATGAAAAAATAAAGAGTATCGAGACAAAAAATGAAAAGGAAGAATAAATTGCGAGTTGTGACATCGAAGCCAAACCATAGAGTGCACTTTTCCGACACATTCTTAAAAGAGGAAACATCATACTTGATTATTCTTTTCCTATCTATGAGACCATCTGTCTCCATTTGTATTGTAACCTATTCATTAGTCACCCTAGATTATATCTCTTTTGTTATGAGATATTTTCAATAGTTATTGTATAAATAAACCCTCGAAAGGAGTATTGAGGGTGGATTCTACTACTTTTCTGTAACATTGAATTTTTGGAATAAAAGTGCTTTGGAGAAATTTCTTTGTGGCCTGCTGGATGATGAGTTGAAGCTCAAGACTTTTTGCAGGATTCATGTGTCCGACTATAATTCAATAAGTCTTTTCTATCCTATGTTTTAAGTTTTATATTTTTTTATAATATCACTCTGTTCCATTTTTGAATAATTGACATAAAAGAATAAATTAGAATTTACTTAAGTATACTCTGATTTCAATTGTGATTATTCTAAATGTTTTCTGCTAAACTGGTTATAAGCAACGATTTCTTAATTTCTCTTGTTTCGCTAGTTTAAACATTTTGGTTACTATAGTACAAAATTCTTAATTGCTCTTTATTTGTAATCATTCACTCTCTTTCTTTGAACATGTTGAAAGATTCTTAATTGCCTTTCATCCCTTCAAAATCCATTCCATTCACTTTAATATCTAAAATTGTTCTATGTTTGGCTATCTTGCCCTGCAAATCCATCTTGTGTGTAGAAACTTAATCCAGTAAAGCCATCCTTTCGACTCCATAGCCCAATGGCCTAAAAAATACTCAATCTTTCCCTTAGTTGGCGGATTCCACCATTCAAATTCAAACCAAATTTCTTGGACTTATGGTTTTCTGGATGACATATTGACATAAGGAAATCAGTTTCTAGAAAACTCAGCTGTAGATATAGTCATCACTAACATGTAAAAAATACTGATGGCTAACACCCTCCATACTAAGAAATTCAAAAAACTGCTACCAACTGCCATTAACTGTATTCTGCTGAAGACTACTGCCAGTCCGGTTTCCCAGGATCCATCTAACGTCAGCTTGTACCTGTTAAACAAGTGCCATTTTCCCATAAACAGGTATTTATTCCGATTTCCTGCTGAAACTCTGTTAAAAATCCTCGTTCGAGTTTCAATTCCGCAATACAGTCTGAAAAAGCTTCAATGTGATGTGTTTTAGTTCCCAGAACTGTAATTACTATCTCCAAACCTGAGATTGTGCCCCATTTTCATAAAAACCCCCGAATTTCCATTTTTGAATCCACAAGAACCAAAAATGGAAGTCCCGGTGGCTTTAAATGTTGCTCCATTGAATGCCCCTCATAGAGGATTGGAATATTTTCCATTAGTGGATAAAGATTTTCAGATCAAAGACTTAGTTTTCAGTGAAAGCCCCCTTCGAATTCATTGTCGCTGCAGAGATAATTATTTGATTGGCGTGGACATTATTGGTTTATGGGAATCTAATTTCCCGAGATACCTTTTACCCTCAGTCCATATCTTCCCTGAAAGTATCCATTATTGCCATGCTAATTATGATCCAATTCGGAGACCAGTTTTATCCCCAAACCAGAATGTCCTTTTCCCTATTACTGCTCAGTCTATCAATGATATGCTCCATTTTCAACCTAGTCAAAAACTCACTCCCTTGTCCATTGGAGAATTTCTTGAAAAATCTACCTAGTTGTCCCCTGAAGAGGTAAAACGCATCTGTCAGACTTTCATGCTACCTGAACATCAGCCCAAGGGCACACCTCCCTATGCTAGTGCCTTTTTTTACTGAAATGGGCCAGATTATTCTGAATTTGATTTCTTTTATCATAGGCTTTAATACTAGTGAGTATGTTGATGAGTTAACTCTAGTATTATTGTCTATCTTCACTCCTGGACAGCCTCCTACTGTCAAATATGACTTGGCGTCCTACATTGCAGATAAAATCCATGATCAATTCATGAGATTAGAGAATGAGAAAGTGTTCAAGTATTCTTCAGTCATTTACCATCTCATGCTCTATTACCAATCTGAAAACTTTCCTTTCCATGTTCAAAAGCTTAATGTCCAAGGAAATCCCAGGTCTGTCATATTTTGGTCAGCCATCACCCATAATTGCAGAGATTCTCCTTATTCCTATAATGAATTCATTGATCTGTTTATACACCATGCAACTACCTTGTTGACAGGAGTTCCTCCTCCAAGACTCAGCAATGAAATTAAGAAAACTCTGCAACTTTCAAAACACTACAAAATTGGTGATTGGTACTTGTACCAAAATTATACAGAAGTCAGAATATATGGATGTGAATTATGTCCATTTAAATTGCCAAAGTATGTGCCTATGAGACTTTTTGCTTTAGAGTACTTCAGGCAAATGAATAACGCTGATATTATTCATTTTTGTAATGCAAAGAAGAAAGCCCAACTCCGAATCAAAGGTCAATTAGTTCGATTTATATGCAATTATAGGGATGTTGGACAAGAAGATGAAAGAATACTATAAGACCGTTTCAGATTGCAAAAGAGTTTCTACTGGGCCCCTTATGACCCATTCAGCGTCATTTGTGACAAAATAATGAAAAATAAATCAGCACCTTACATCCATCATAGGATTCCAGAAATTGAACAGTATGCTAATAAAGATGAATGGGTGGAGGGAACATTAATTGAACAGGATAATGAAGAAGTCAATATGGACAATGTAATGAAAGATCTTGGAAAAATGCTTGACCTAGAATTTTTTGGGCAAGTGCAGGTACCATACATTGGTCCTTCTTCAGCAGGGAATTTTCAACAGGAATTACAGGAAATCATTCCATCAATTGCAGTTGAATCCAAAGGAAAAGAGAAAGAGCCTGAAATACAAGTGATTGAAACATTCAAAATGACAGAACAACCTCAAACTTCCAAAGGACAGGATCAAGTACATGTTTCTTCTGTTCAAACTAATCCAATAGAAATATCAATCTTACAGACTCCATCTAAAGCGGAAAAGGGCAAGAAAAGAGAGGCTGAAGGTACTACTCCTCTTAATGAATCTTCACAACAACCTCAGACCAAAAGACAAAAAGTGAATCCTCCACCAGAAGTAGAATCTATTGATGAAATCATTGATAGTCCAGAGAGAGAGGATAGTCAGTTAATAGGATCAATTAGTGGGACAGTCACTACTATTCAGCCAAGTACTAAAATGTCTTCATTCAAACAGCCAATGAAATATGGAGGAGACATAAAAAAGACATTTATCAGTATAAAAGCAAGGAATGATCCACTAAGGGTCCAGGTGTATAATCAGTATCTTCAAATGGCTCCACAAAATCAAGAGAGATTGATGTCAGCTTTTGACATTCAACAAGGGAAAATGTTAATGAGCCATTTCAAATATAAAGTGCCGAAACCACAGACAGTAGCTGATTACGTCAGGACCAATTTAGAGGTCCTAGAAAAATATATTCATCCATTAGATCAAATTGAATTACACAAACAGACTGGAGAAATGATCTATTCTACCCTTACTAACAAAGCAATGGCAGCTCATAAACTGCAAGATTCTTTGGAGAACACCAGTACACAATTGCAGATTGAAAAGGCTTTTTCTCAAGCCAAAGATAACAGGATAAATACATTAGAAGAGATAATAATTGGATTAGGTCAAAATCCAAAGGATGTCAAGGGTATTGAAGCATTGATTAAAAAGAAAGATGATGATATTGCTGCATTAAGGAAACAATTGAAACTACCAGCTTCAAGGCACCCTCAGACTGAAGAAGTAATGAAGAAAAATTCAGAAGAAGAGGTGATGGAATTACTTCTAAAAATGAATGAATGACTTGCTGAAACAGAAAAAGAAATTGAGCAAGCATTAAAAGATAAAGAGTCCATTATTCCAGCAACCACAACATAGGCAGCCACAAGAACAGGTACATCAATCACAGGCCAACAAGCAGAGCTAACACAGGTGAACACTTCTGATAAGGGTTCTGATGAATTAATCAACGAAATGAATGAATTAAAACTGCAAGTGACAGAACTCCAAAGCTTAAAGTTTCAGCTTTCTACTCTGGAAAATAAATATGATCAATCAAAAATGAGTGTTGCTGAGAAGACAAGAGAAATAAAAAAACTAGAAAAATCAGTTAAAGCATTGGAAAAGGATCTTACAATGGAAAGACCTGTAAGTGAATTAAAAGAAATTCTTTGGTATAACATTATTCAATCAATAAAGAACGTTTGGTATTCTATTCAAATAATATATGAACAACAGGATTTAGTTAGATTGGCTCTGGAAGAAATTGAGAGAGCAAGGGAAGAGTTAGGGAATATGCCAGAAGAAGCCAATAGACTTATCAATTTTTTGAATACTCAGAATAAGCAGCAACTTGCAGAATTTGGAATTAAGGACAGGATAGGAACCATCTTGGAAATCAAAAGAGTTTTACCAAAAGGACTCTTATGAAAAATCTTGAAAGAAGATGTTCAGACATGCATCAAGACATTTTTACCTTCAGAGAAAGATTTGATGTTGTGTTAAATAAAGGTTTTCCCAGTCCTATTATTGAAGAAGATAGATTAATGGATTTGGAAAGTTTTGTTAAGAAAATAAACAAACAGGTTGATGATCAAGCCAGTTCTTCAACCTGTTATTACTCAGGTTTTCCTAGAAGTTGTGTAAGAGGAAAGTATACCCGAGGTAACCACAAACCAACCTTTTAGATGCAGAATCTAGCCAATCTGCATCCAGAGATGGCTCTCTCTTTATGATTTATCTTTGTTCTTGGAAGGTTTTAGGCTAGTTATAGTTTCAAGAGTTTGTTTTGGGAAAATGGTGGAATCCACAAACTAAGGGCAAGGTTGAGGGCTTTCAGTCCATTGGGCTATGGAGTCAAAGGATGGCTTTGCTGGATTTCTATTCTACGCATAAGATGGCTTTACAGGGCAAGATAGCTAGACAGAGAACAATCCTTAAAATTTAAAGTGGATGGGATGATCTTGAAGGGATGAAAGGCAGCTAAGAATCTTTCACCATGTTCAACATAAAGAAATGAGATGACTACAAACAAAAAGCAATGAAGAATTCTTTATTATAGTAATCAACAATGTTTAAATTAGCAAAGCAAGAGCATTTAAGAATTCATGCTTATAACTAATTTAGAGGAAAACATTAAGAACAATCACATCTGAAATCAGAGTACAATTAAGTAAATTCTGATTCAATCCTTTATGTAAATTATTCAGAAATGGACATAATGATATTATAAACTAATATAAAACTTTAGACAAAGGGTAGAAAGACTTATTGAACTGTATTTCAACACATGAATCTTGCAACAAGTCCAGTGCTTTAAATCGTCATCCAGTAAGCCACGAATAAATTTCTCCAAAATGCTTTTATTCCGAAAATCTCAATGTTACAACAGAGTAATAGAATCCACCCTCAATACTCTCTTTGAGGGTTTATTTATACACTAAATAATTGAAAATATCTCACAC